>JAQFVV010000062.1:4714177-4997101 GCA_028023455.1 Epiperipatus broadwayi
GATGCCTTAAATTTAAACCACAGAAATGAAATAGAGGTACTTTAAATGTTTTAGTTCCCATAATCAAAGGGCATAAGAAATGACTCTAATGGTAACTAACCTTGTCACGCGGTTGGGGATGGAAAGGCTATGACTTCATACTGATGCCACACCCGTGACCACCTCTAAGGGTTCCAACCCGATGTTTGGCCATCCCTCTCACCTCCAATGTTTCTCAGTGGTCATCCTCTTAGAAAGCTGAATCTCTTTATAGCTCAGCAGCATCCAAGCTATCACAGGTCACTTTAGTAATGATTATGAATGTCTATGCTCGATCTATTTCCACTCCTCCATATCTGCTAATTTATTAATAATTTGTTATTGTATATTAATATTAAGAAAGTAAAGAATGATTGCCAGGTTGACAGATGCACTCATCATTATGACCTCATAGCATAATCTCGTAATATTTGCAACTTAAACATGAGGCATGAGATATGATTGAATATGATACCCTAGTAGTGGTATACTAATTAATCATCATTAAATATATATCTATTTCTATGTTTGCATGTCTGCTTGATTTAATAATAATAATTTGATGTCTCATTTCATTATAAAACTAGTATTAAGTATATAGCAGTGGCCCTTAATATTAAATAATTTAATTAGAGTCTCCTGTTTACCTGACCACTGGGCCTAGTAAATATTTACTATTGTTATGGTATATGCATTGTCATGTGGGTCTTGTTGTGAAATGAAATGACTATGTTCGAACATGGTACATTGGGACCTGAACCCCCCTATTGGGATACTCTTCAAACATGGTGGTGAAATTTTGCAACATGTTAACAAGGCAAATGAGTTCTTACCATTACATAGTATATTTTTTTAGCCGCTGACGCCACCACATGGGCTGAATACGAAAATACCCTGAGATTGGGCAGAAGTGAAATTTATATATATATATATTGTTTATAACTGCCAATACTACAAAGTGAAAGATTGGTAGTATACAAAAAAATATAGTGGGATGAGATGTCTTAAAAGCGAGTTTATAATGTAGTAATTTAAAACAAAAAATCGAGTGAGTTGAAATGAGATATTGAGCAGGCAACGGGCATAGAATGGTTATAAAGAAGGTATGAATGTATATAAAAGGGTGATAGCAAAGCATACTCAGATCTGGAAAAAAATATGTATGAGAGTCAGAGGAATAAACAGCAGCAGCAAATTGTAATTAATCTCGATGGGGGTAGCAGTCAGAATAGGGTAACATAAGTAGAAAGGATAGCGGGAAAAGCAGATATAGCCATAGTACCAGGGGAGTATAGCATTAAGCCATTAGATATCAGAACAGCAACAACCAGTAAGGTAATAGATAGTAATAAGTCATTAGATAGTAATAATAATCAAAAAAATATATAGTAAAGGCGAACCATGGACGAATTGGAGGGAGTTTGCAAGTTAGAAACACCACAAGAGCCAAGAGACTTCCAGATAAAGTTCATAGAAGAAATGTTTAGGCAGGCAAGGAAAGAGATGAGGGAACTGTATGAACAAGAAAGGAAATTAAGAAAGAAAGAAATGTGGGAATTCAAAGAATTTGTAATTAATGAACTAAAAGGGATGAAACAGGATGAAGGACAAAGCTTTGAAAATAGCAAAGGACTTCAGGTGAAAAAGGTAGGGGGTCCAGTAGGAAAACAAGAAGACGATATCATATCAGAATCATCAGATATGACCAAGAATAGAAAACAAAGTAGCCCCAGACAGACACGGAAACTCGGGAACAACATGAGACTGTGGGCGTACAAAGTTATCTGGCTAAGTTTATACACATCAAAATTTTTAAAGGAGAAGTATGGGAGAACCCTCAAGAACATCTCAAGAGTATCCAAGACTTCCTCCTATTCCACCAGGTGGGGCAGAGTGAGCAAGTTGCCATCAGCAGCCACCATCTATATGGACACACAAAACAATGATGGAACCTGATCAAAAATAAACCACAGACTCTAAAGAAATAAAAAGAAATGCTGCTAAGACACTATTGGAGCAACAAGCACCAGAGTGGAGTATTCAATACACTCTGCCAAGAAAAATACAGGATTGGAACCACAGAGATGCACACACAGTTCTTCCTGCACCAAGCAAGCCGCTTGAGATCTCTTACAGCATTTATCTTGTCAGAAGTGCAGATTATCAGGACCATCCAGTGGAACATGCCACTACCCATCCAGCAGTTGATGGCAGGAAGCCAGATAAAGGAGTTGGAAGACATGATGGAGTTTTTAACCATGCTTGATTTTAGCCATTGATCTAAAGACACCCTGGAGAGAGTACAGAAACCAGAAGGTCAGAGACAACCTCCAGTAATGACAAGGAATGGACACCACCCTCACGATCCAGGAATCTAGCTAAACCAATTCCATAGGACTTGCCGAGATCATCGAAGAAACCGGAAAAGAAGGAAAGGAAAAATAAGCCAGTTTAACCAATATTTTGTTCATAAGCACTAATGTGTATGTATGTATGTATGTATGTATGTATGTATGTATGTATGTATGTATGTATGTATATATATATATATAAGAGGGAGGGTAAAAGCTAGTATATTAATCACTGATCCGAGTATGATATCGTTTTACCGTAAACCCAGGTTTCAAAAAGGAAAAAGTAAATAAAAAGAGAAGATACGTATTCATAAATTTTAGGCAGTTTTTTTTTTGTTAATTCTGTGGTTTTTTCTCTTTATTAAAAAGGGAAGATTTGTTTATTACTACCCATTTCGAGTAAGGGAATATGAAACAGTAATATTTGTATTCAAATTTTAGTTTCACCTTAGTTCTGTCATCACTCCACCTCTCACCCATTATTATTAGTTTACATAGATTCTGACCTTGAATATTGGACTTTGTGCATAATACTATAAAATGTATGTATACAGTTATTTAAAAGCATCGTATATATACACACACTCCAATACAATCTATTTTAAAATAACACACTGCAAATGATTATTAGATTTGTCGTGCAATTTAATAAAATCTAAAATAGTTTTATTTTAAATGAAAACATATTTGTTATTAATTAGGTCAGATTTATGTAATACTTAAATTATAAATCTAAAAAGTTCTTTTAAATTGTAAATGTAAAGATATTTTAAAAATAGATATTCCCCTGCTAATAAGAGTGCAAATCATAGTGGGAGGGGGAAAAGGTGACAGAACTAAAAAGTATTCTTAAACTTATAATTGTAAATAAAAGGTTTGTTAAAAGCATTTCTAAATACGTCATGTAAGGTATATTAAAAATGTAGTCAGATTGAAATTGAAATTTCAACATGTGCCACTAATGCATCCGTGACCTAAAGGGATATATAGCACAGACCAGAGAGACCACTTGGATGGATGACACAGTTGTTTGATGGATCCGAGAGATAAAGAAAAAGAGAATAAAAGCAACAACTGGTTATTTAAAAAAATCAGAGCTATTAAATTGAAAAGTATGCTGTTACCATTTATTTCTTATCTAGATCCTAATTTTCATCCAACATTGTGCGAGGAGTAGGCGACTGCTGTGCTTCTCCAGACTATGGCTATGGAAATCTGGAGCTTCCAATAAAAATGCAATAAACTCGAATTTAGACTGCTGCCTACATATTTCTTCTAAATATAAATGCTGTTAAACAAGGAACCTCGGACTCTCATCAAGTGTACACACTTCCAATAGTCGAAGGTAAAATGATACCCAAGATTAAAAGACTGTCTTTTGAACTCTAAAGTTAAATTTTATTCTCTGCTGTACCTTTAATATTACATATCTTAAATTCAATGCAGTGTAATTTAAAACTAAACTCTAATATCGATCTTGTAATTTGTGTAAAGTAATATTATATTTATAAATCTCATTAAATCAGCCTACTTTTACTCTTCTACTTGGGTATCTAAATTTTGTTTGTTATTAGTTAGATATTATATTTCATGCCTGCCTGATTTCTGAGTTGACGTTTTCTTCCCATTTTTAATTAGCAAAAAAGTTGCCACTCTTTTGCGCGATTTTAGATTCACGTAAACCCGTATCTTTTAATAAAGACTCAGCTCGGGAATTATAATTTTAATTCAATATGTATTATGAAGATGAGATCTTATAATTATTAATATAGTGTATTAGCTACTTGGCGATCATTCATTTTAAATAATGTTATAAGTTAGTTTGTTAAGTCTTTAAATCTAGAGTAGTATTGTTTTATGAAAAAGAGGGGGGGGGGCAGTAAACAGTAAATCATTTGCTTAGTCATGTGGGGATTGGAAGTAAATTTTATATTTTAAAAGCATAGAGTAGATAAATGTGTTTGCATTATATGTGTGAACTGCATTGGTTTATCAATGCCTTAAATTTAAACCGCAGAAACGAAATAGAGGTACTTTAAATGTTTTAGTTCCCATAATCAAAGATCATAAAAAATGACTCCAATGATAACTAACCTTATCATGTGGTCGGGGATGGAAAGGCTATGACTTCATACCAATGCCACTCCTAAGTGCTCCAATCCGATGTTTGGCCACCCCTCTTGCCTCCAACATTTCTCAGTGGTCATCCTCTTAGAAAGCCGAATCTCTTTATAGCTCGGCAGCATCCAAGCTATTGCAGGTTGCTTTAGTAATGATTATGAATGTCTAAGCTCGATCTATTTTCACTCCTCTACATCTGCTAATTTATTAATAATTTGTTATTAAGAAAGTAAAGAATGATTGCCAGGTTGACAGATGCACTCATCATTATGACCTTGTAGTGTAATCTCATAACATGCGCAACTTAAATGTGAGCCATTTGATATGACTGAATATGATACCCTAGTAGCATTTCAATTATATGTATACTAATTAATCATCATTAAATATATATCTATTTCTATGTTTGCATGTCTGCTTGATTTAATAATAATAATTTGATGTCTCATTTCATTATCAAACTAGTATTAAGTATATAGCAGTGGCCCTTAATATTAAATAATTTAATTAGAGTCTCTTGTTTACCTGACCACCGGGCCTAGAAAATATTTACTATTGTTATGGTATACGCGTTGTCATGTGGGTCTTGTTGTGAAATGAAATGACTATGTTCAAACATGGTACATGTTCGAACATGGTGGTGGAATTTTGCAACATGTTAACAAGGCATACGAGTTCTTACCGTTACAATATTTTATAAAAGTTATGTAAAAGATGTATTCATTAGGGCATTACAACAGCTAAATCAAAACTTAAGTGGTCTATTTGAAAATTGTTTCTATAATAAATTAAATAATTTACACACACATTTATTTCAAAAGGTAACAAAACTTTTAAATGTGTATGGTTATGTTAAACAAAAATCATTGGTTTTTAGATAATACAAGCTAACACATTTCAGAACATTCTTGTATATTGTACTGTTAATATATACAAATACATATTTAATAATTATAGCAATATAAAGTGAGCTTTATAGAATGGTTAAAATAAATAGCATATTAAGATAAACAATACATTACAGATAATACTCTCTGGGCATCATTGATTTTAAATACCTAAAATAAGTATGTTGAATAAAAAAATGTGCCAGAACAATAAAACTATCACATAATAACATTAAGGATAGCACATCAAAATTAGACTATTAAACATTCTTTTCAAATACTTTGTGAGATTGGAACATTTTGATTAGATTTAAATAGAATATAAATATTAATATTAATACTGCATTTTTTCAATCATCTAGTGCATCCTTTATCATTTAGACATTTGACATATAACTTTGCCAAAATTTTTTTTATATCTTCACCTTTGTTTTAAAGATATCAATTATAATTTTATTAGTACCTGGAGCTTTTTCCTTCTTCATAAATTTAATTGCATGTTTCACTTCCTCATTTAAAATCCTGGGCAATTCAAAAGATATAATAGATGTAGGAAGTACTTGTTCTTTATTACTACATAATTCTTGATAGAACTCCTACACATTTCATGATATCATCTCTCTTTTTAGTAATAGCTCCATTTTTTTTTCTTATTGCAGATATGTTTCATATCAATACCAAAATGTTGTTTTACACTCTTGAGACTTTTATTCTCTTTTATAGCTGTCCTTGCTAGTTGGCAATTATACTTTCTTATATCATTATTTATTTTTGCACTATTTTACAAAATTTAAGATATACCATCCTTCTTAACGCATAATTTTTATATATTTTCATATTTATTTATTTTTCCATAAATTATGTAGTCTCAGTAGAAATTTTATTTGTCAAATGCTGCTTTTTTCTACCAGCTATTTTTGTTATTTTCTTATTGTTTTCATTCAAATCTGAACCATGGTCATAATCTACTAGTATTTGAATGAAAACGATTTGCAAGTTTTAATTTAAATTCGTTATAATATTTCTGAATTTTATGAATATCAACTATGAGTATTGTTTTTCTTAATAATTGTTGACTTTTTAGTTTTGCATTAACATGTATTTTACATCTCACTAATTGATGATCATTTCCTATGTTGTATTTATTAAGACTCCTGTGTTGAATTTATTAAGAATATTGCAATCTTGAAATATGTATTTCGTGTTACTCAAAATATAAATTCACTTCTTCTTTATCTTCATTTGGATGCTTCTATGTCAATTTCCTTTTAAAATTTTTCTCAAAAAAAATATTTCATAATATAAAGTTCTTTTTTTAGTGCAAACTTTACAAGAACATGTCTTTTCTCAGTTCTATTACCATAACCACATTTTCCTATAGCACTTTCATCTTTCAATTGCTTATCAATTCTAACATTAAAGTCACTCATAACAATTTTAAAATGTTGTTTAATCTGATCAACAGCCTTTTGTACATCTATATAAAATTCTTCTACTATGTCATCACTATGAGAACTTATTGGGGCATAAACCTGAAATATCTGTAATTGGTATCTGTTATTAAATTAAATAGCTAATCTTGCCACTTGGTCTGATACACCAACAATCTCCACAACATTGTTCTTTCACTTTTTTATTTATAATGAATCCTATTCCACTTGTACTTTGAATATTTATGTCTTTGTAATAGAGTACATATCCACTGTTAAAATCAATTGTCTCTTCATCTTTTCTTCTAACATTACAAAGTCCTTTAATGTTCCATTTAATATGAGACAGTTCTTCTTCCACTTCTTTCAACCTTTTTTCACTTGAAGGTGATCTGCAGTTATAAGTACCTAAATAAAAGGTCATCATCTAATCGCAGTCTGGGTCTGCAATCAGGGGGTTCTTATCACATTTTCCTTCAGCCATCACCCACATTCTTGGCTGATTACTTTATAGCCTTCTAGGAATAAGAGACATGATTTATTTTTGTCTGTCATGATTGCAAATATCTATTAGAAAAAAAAAATTCACACATATATTCATTTTGCCTTCAAGAAAATTCAAATAATTATTCAGTTAGGAGCTATCAGCCAACTGAAAAGAAGTACCATGGAGTTTCTTGATCCTAAATTGAGATAAAAAGCCAATAAACTCACCACACTGGCTAATGCATGTAGGTGAGCAATCCATTCATGTACATATACTATATAAATAATTATATAATAATAACAAGTGCAAGGATTAAAACATATGGAGTGGACATTAAGAATTTGACTTGCTCAATTCCTTAGGAATTAAAGGGCCTCCTTTTAGTTAACATCAACCTCTTTCTGTGGAGAGTTCAGATCATTCAAAGAAGTATGAAGAGATGCATACTAGGAATAACAAGACAAGATCAAAAATGAAATACATGGATAAGGGAACAAACAGGTGTTACTGACATCACTGGAGTTGGGCTGGACATATTGCTAGAAGAAATTATAACAGATGGATATTTGAAATCTTAAACTAGATTCCAAGAGATTGTAAAAGACCTAGAAGGAGTCAACATGTGAAGTGGATGGATGTGGGGAGTGATGTGGAGAAGAGTGACTAGAGATCAAAGAAGATGGATTGAATTTGGAGGGACCTTTATCCTGCAGTCAATTGATAATCATGGATTATGATGATATAGAACACAAATCAAAATAATAAAACAAAAACAAGTTTCATCTGTACTTCCAAACTTTTAGAACATAAAATAAAGATAGGCTTTTAGTCTATAAATAGTCAAATGAATCTGCAAGAGGAGAAAAGACTAAAATGAAAAGTAAAAAAATAGGATTATTATGCATTCAAAAAGCCAATGTACTAGAACTCTTATTGTATGGAACTTAATAAAAATTAGAGTTTGAATTTTAATAAATATAAATTCGGTTTATGCAATTAGAAATTAACTGCTATAAATATTTTTTGCACTCTCTATAGCTTGTCTTTCAAGCGCTTCACAAGCTTTTAATTTTATATATTATAATATCGAGAGAGAACTTTAAAATTTTTAATAGTTTATAAATATGATAAGAAAATTTAAGTATCACTAGGTAAGAAACTAATTAGTAAAATATAAACTATAGCCTTTGTGAAATACTTTAAAACAGACTTTATTATGTTTATATTACATTATTAATGTAAATTTCTTGATAACTTTTAAATATTTTACTGTTTGAATTAAAACGTTAATCTAACAGATATATATTTTTAAAAAAAAAAATGATGGGAGATAAAAAAAAAATTGATGGGGAGATAGATATTACATTATAATCAATATGGAAAAACAAATCAAAATAGAAAATATGATGCTATATTTATTAATTTTTTTACTGTTATTTTATTTAATATCTTAAATTGTATTTTTTAATGTTAACATTTTTATTATAAAAAACTAAAATTTTAATGGAAAAATATTAGTTTAAAGTTAATATTGCTAAAATATTCTCATCTAATAACCAGAGAATAAGAATCAATGCAACTTTACACTTTTATTATTATTTTTAATATATTTTATTTTTCTTATTATGATTCAAGAGTACAATTAGTTATAAAAAATAATTAGGGCAATAAAAACATTATTATTATTATTATTATTATTATTATTATTATTATTATTATTATTATTATTATTATTATTATTATTATTATTATTATTATTATTATTATTATTATTATTATTATTATTATTATTATTATTATTATTATTATTATTATTATTATTATTAATAGTAACAAGTCAGATGTCGCATGACTTATATATAGCTTGCACTTACAAATATGTAAAATTAAGAGCGTGCTAATAGCTCTAAACAAGCTTTTTATTTTTTTGTTTATGATAAATTTGCTTCTTCTTCTTCGTTCTTCTTCTTGCATTCTTCTTCTTCTTCTTCTTCGTTCTTGCTTCTTCTTCTTCTTCTTCTTCTTCTTCTTCTTCTTCTTCTGTCTTCTGTCTTCGTGCTTCTGTCTTCTTCTTCTTCTTGCTTCTGCTTCTTCTTCTTCTTCTTCTTCTTCTTCTTGACTTCTTCTGCGTCTTCTTCTTCATTGCATTCTTCTTCTTCTTCATTCTTCTTCTTCTTCTTCTTCTTCTTCTTCTTATTCTTCTTCTTCTTCTTCTTCTTATTCTTCTTCTTCTTCTTCTTCTTCTTCTTCTTCTTCTTCTTCTTCTTCTTCTTCTTCTTCTTATTCTTCTTCTTCTTATTATTCTTCTTCTTCTTCTTCTTCTTCTCATTATTCTTCTTCTTCTTCTTCTCCTTCTTCTTATTATTCTTCTTCTCCTTCTTCTTCTTATTCTTCTTATTCTTCTTCTTCTTCTTATTATTCTTATTCTTCTTCTTATTATTCTTCTTCTTATTCTTATTCTTCTTCTTCTTATTCTTCTTCTTCTTCTTATTCTTCTTATTCTTATTCTTCTTCTTATTCTTATTCTTATTCTTCTTCTTCTTCTTCTTCTTCTTCTTATTCTTATTCTTATTCTTATTCTTATTATTATTATTATTATTATTATTCTTATTATTATTATTATTATTATTATTATTATTATTATTCTTATTCTTCTTCTTCTTCTTCTTCTTCTTCTTATTATTATTATTATTATTATTATTATTATTATTATTATTATTATTATTATTATTATTATTATTATTATTAAGTTTCAACAATAGTAAACTTTATTGATCCTTTTAGTTACATAGTATTATAATGCCATAGCAAGATACATATTGAATCTTATTATTGCCAGTTCAATTTCAAATGCTACAATATTCATTTTTTTAAAAAGTACATATCTATACGGGTGATTTTACATGATTCGTATCTCACTTTAGGAATGTTAATTAATCACATTATTGTCCAATAGGAGTAATTTCTGTATAAGTTCTTCATAAGATGAGTTGCAGTCCCCAACCAGAACAGTGGGGCTTGCATTCATGGCAAGAATTGAATTTATATTATAAATTATAGATTCTATCTTTTGCTTTTCTACTGGCATATATACAAGCACTATATTCATTGTAATTATTTTTGAGTCAGTGTTATTATTAGAAGGTTTGAATCAATGTAAAGTATTTTGAAATTTTCAAAAGAGCAATCTTGAGCAATTACTATTCCAGTTCCTGTAGAAGGGGAGGATGAATCTCTGGAACATGCAGAGAATCCCTGGCCCCTCAGGCAGGTAGCTGGATTTATTGCTGAGCCTGCATATATCTTTGTTTCTAATAATCCCGTTATATGGGCTCGGATTTGATTTATCCAATTTGTGACTTTGAAATTTTTATTGATTGCATTAAGTCCTCTGACATTTAAAACAGCAATTTTAAGTTTTATTAATAATTTTTTTTTCCTTTGAGTTTAGGAATTCATGTCTTCCTACTTTTCTTCCCCGATTTCCACTGCATCTTGAAACACCAGGCCACTCTCTTCATCCACTGCTACAGCCCAATTATATATTTCCTGCTCACTGTGAGGATTCTCTTGTTCAATTCTCACCTTTTTATATCTTCTATCTTGTTTTGGTGGATGCCTTGGTTTGCGCCTATCTTCAGAGTGGATTTTTATTTCGGTAGGCAGATCTGGAGTAATAGCCTCCATCATTTCAGCAGATGTTTTCTTAATAATTGTTGGCCATGGTATGACTTTGGTTGAAATTTTGCATCTTCTATCTACATGAGTTACATCTTCAGTTTCAGTCTCGAGTGCCGTAATTTGCATGTAGTCCTTATTCGCACTCTTTGACTGATTTTGTTGGTCATATTTCATATGGCTTACCTTTGCTGTGATTCTCTTATCCTCTTTTTCATTGTTTAATCTCTCTTGCTCATAGAGCTGAGCTGGCCTTTCCTGGAGTGCCATTTTAAGCTTACTTTGATTATTATTATCTTGAATGTTGTCCAGAGGCTTATTTTCCACTTTTAAACCAACTAGTTCATGGTCGGCCTCAATGTGTTTGATGTGTTTTATGTTCTTGTTTTCCATCGCTTCCATTGTATCTTCTTTATCTGTTTTTTGCTTATTTTGTTTATTATGTTGTATGTCATCCGGTTCCTTATTTTTCCCTTTTACATCATCTAGTTCTGGGTTGCCCTCAATGCGTTTGGTGTGTTTTAGTTTCTTGTCTGTGCTTGTTTTATTTTCTGTGGCTTCGATTATATCTTCTTTATCCGATTGGTTTATTTCTCCACATTTTTTATTATTTTTTTGCATACTGTCTCTATCTATTTTTGATCTTTGGTGTTCATCAGGTGTATTTTCTATTCCAGTCTCAGATTCCGGTCTTTGATTGTTATCTTGATTTCCTTTTTTTTGATTGTTTTTTTTGATGAGGCTTTATCTGTTTTGGAGTGACTTCAATTCTTTTGCCTTCTTTTTCAGTGGTTAGTTTGTCTGCCTCAAATAGCTGTGATAGTACTGACTGATCAGCAACTTTCAGCAAACTTTGCTTCATATTTCTTTGTATGTCATCTATTTGTTTATAATTTTTTTGCATGTCACCCATCTCTTGGTCACACTCTTCATGTTTGGCATATTTTCTTTTCTCATCTGGCCTTGACTGATTTTTTTTTTCCTTCCTTTGTATATTCTTTACCTGTCATTTCTGCCCATTTTTTTTTATTTTTTTGCATGTCATCTATTTCTCGGCCAGTCTCTCAGTGTTTGGGATTTTCTATCTTCTTGTCTGGGTTTGCTTGATCTTCCAGTTGCTCTGTTGTGTATTTTTTAATTAATATTTGCTCTTTTTTAGCTGTTGACTGGTCATTGCTGTTGTGTTTTCTTCCACAGTCTATTGCCAGGTGATCTCTACTTCCACACACAAAACATTATTATTATTATTATTATTATTATTATTATTATTATTATTATTATTATTATTATTATTATTATTATTATTATTATTATTATTATTATTATTATTATTATTATTATTGTTATTGTTATTATTGTTATTGTTATTATTGTTATTGTTATTGTTGTTATTATTATTATTAAGTTTCAACAATAGTAAACTTTATTGATCCTTTTAGTTACATAGTATTACAATGCCATAGCAAGATACATGTTGAATCTTATTATTGTCAGTTCAATTTCAAGTGCTACAATATTCATTTTTTTAAAGGTACATATCTATATGGGTAATTTTACATGATTCTATTCACTTTAGAAATGTTAATTAATCACATTATTGTCCAATAGGAGCATAATCTGGACCATACTTTATAACTTTGCTGTTTGTCTGAGCAGGGACCAAGTAGCTGCATAAATATCCGGGCTGGTGATCTGCTTGTCTCTAACTTGAATTTTATTCAACTTATTCTCAAATGTGGCTGGATGCCTTCGGGGGTTATTACCCAATATGAACACACATCTAGTGCACCAAAGTGCATATAAGACAAATGTTGAGGCCCTTATGGCTGGTACAGACCTCCCTTTGTAAGTTGATATAATTTGCATCATCGTAGTATTTTTTTTCTGTATTTGCCCTGCAGAATGCATCTAGTCTGCTCCAAGACCTTGCAGTTGAAAATTATATGCTGTAAAGTCTCCTCAGCCATATGGCAAAGGCCACAGAATGAATCAACTGACCAATACATTCTTTTTTAAAAAATTTTTTGGGGAAAACATTCAAATTCATCTTGAAAAAAAAAATTATATATATATATATATATATTCATCTTGATTATTATTATTATTATTATTATTATTATTATTATTATTATTATTATTATTATTATTATTATTATTATTATTATTATTATTATTATTATTATTATTATTATTATCATCATCATCATCATTATTATTATTATTATTCTTATTATTATCATTATTATTATTTTTAGTTCTTATTATTGCATCTGAAGTAAAGTGCACCATTCAAATTCTTCTAATAGCACGTGATATAGATATGGCTATGGGAGACTATATTTTTTTAGTTTACTTTGAAGATCCAGTTTCTGAATTAAACATTGATTTGCTAAAAGAAAAAGTTAAGTTCTATAATAATATTTGTAATTTTTTTTTTAAAAATATAATAAAGTTAATTGCATTTAAAATCATTACATTATTTTTCTATATGATATTAATTCAAACAGGATAAAATAAGAATAATGGACTCTGTCTTAGCTGTAAAATTTGTTGACATTATTAAACCACTAAAATACAAAAGATTTGAACAAGAAGTCATCAGAAGATCTGAGGAAGACTATAATCATACTTGGGCAGAAGATGAAAAGGTATTAGCAATGAATTAATTTTAAAGTAATTAATATCAAGCAATATATATTTATTTTTTAGAATAAGATCAAGCAAAAATTACCTCTTGGGTTTTAATGGAAGTAGGATTTATAAAAACATTTGGTATGCCAAATTATAAAGTTAAAAACAACTTTTGTAATTTGATCTTTTACTTGTTTTTATAATTAGTTTGATCTGATTTTAGCAGAATATTTAATATATATGTATAAGTAATTCAAATAATGAAGTGGTTTTTTTCTCTTTATAACCTAAAACTGACTGCACTTTTGGTGAAGCATCACCACAATCACTCTATAAATAATGCAGCAGCAATAATTAACAAAAGAGCTATGATTATGATGATATTTCACTGAAAGTGCAGTCAGCTTTGGATTATAAAGAAGAAAGAAACCACTTCTTTGCAACTTTGATTTGAGTTAAAAGGAAAGTTTTATATATATATATGAATGGAAGATAAAACAACTTGTAATGAGCACTCAGCTGATAAATAAAACAGAGAAAAACAAAGTATTATCTACTATACAAACCAACTGTCTATAGTAAAGTCTAATAATCAGAAAATAATAATAAGTTCTTTATACATTAAAAACCTTTTTCAGCAAAAAGAAGACATATATATAAAACTTAATTTGAATAATTGTATGAATATTTACATGACTTCTATAAATTTGGTTAATAATTGGTTGATTAAAAATGAATGGAAAAGTATTTAAGATGATATATATATATAATTGTATAAAAAATGCATGTAATATTTATTTAATGTATTGTTATGATATAGTTAATTATTTTGTAATTTCTGAATTTATTATATATGAGAGTTTTGATTTGTTTTAATTATTTATATTATTATTGTTTGTTTTAATTCCATTACTGGACACTGGGTGGTTTTATGTCTGAAATAATTCATCAATAGATTAATACAATTTGAATAGGGCACCAAAGTGGGTGTCGAAAAAGGTTTTTAATGTATAAAATTGTTATTGATTATATAGCTATTGTAAAGAATTTATTATTATTTTCTGATTTTTATTTTGTGGAAGAACAGCATAATGATTTTTATTCTTTTCCACTTTTGATATGTAAAGATTATAATGGTTTTATTTCTTGCTTACTCTGCAGCTAACAATAAAACTAAATATTCATATGTATATAACAAGGCTGTGAAGTACAGCTATAATGCATTGTCTGATATAGAATATGACTTGAGCTTGAATCTTGACTAAGAAAATCTTTAAAAAAATTTAGGTTTCAATTAAGCCTAGAATATTTATTTCGGGTAGTCAGCACATCTAAATAGCCAGTACTGTTCTTATCTAAAGATAAAATAAATGTAAAAAAAATGCTCTAACTACTATTTCTTGGCTTTTTAGTTTTCATCTCTTTATATATCTAATGCTAAGATTTTAGAAATTAAGCACAATAACATAAATTTGAGAAAGAGAAAAATGTATTTTAAAATTTTAAGTAACTATTAATACCTTCCAACAATCTACGTATCACAATTATTTGTAGTATGTGCATGTATGTTAAATTGTCTTTTGAAGGTGGGTTCAAAAAATAAAAAAATAGGATGCTGTGTTTAAGTAAATTATATATTTGAATATTATTGAAGGTAGCTAACTTATATTTCTTTTTTCTTACCATTATTTGTTTTTATATATAATGTTTAGAATTATATAATAGGATAAATAATAATCAAATATATTATAATCAAATATATTACTTACTTGATCATAAATACAGAGTGGCAGTTATGTTATTTATTTCCTGTCCATTTTAAAAATATTTATCTAGTTGCTTAGCAAATATTTGATTTAATATTTAAAAGAGAAGCGAATTCCTTTCATTAGATATTCTGAAGACTGAAAGTAGCTGTTGGTAATGATTGTAAGCTAATCAATATGGAAAATGAAATAAATAGAAATTACAATAAGTTTCAAGTAAGAATATATCTGATAAAAATTAAAGTTGTTTGAAGAAATGGTTTTGGAGGGGATGAGAGTGTTAGATAAAAATAATCTTACGGATGAGTGCAATGCTTTTAATTTTTTGTCAAATTAGTTGGGTTGTTGAGGAAACAAAAAAACTAATAAAAATTGCATGGATCAAACAGACATTTAAGTAACATTAATTATTTTGAAAAATCTTTATTAAAAACAGATTTTTAATATGCTTGAGAATGATTAAGAAAACATGAGTTTTGACGAAATAAAAAAATAAATAAATAAGGTTTTATAAATAATAAAATATATATTTATTGTAAAAAAAAAAAAAAAGAGAAGCAAAATTAAATTATAAGTGTTGGAAAGAGAATTAAAAATATAAAAGAAGAGAAAATAAAAATTGTTTTAAATTTCTAAAGAAAGAACAAGGAACAGGGACGCTTGTGGTGTATTTCTTCTTAGGGATAATAGATCGAGTTTATTCAGCATCGGCTTATAGTTATTTAAACAAAATAGAAGGATATAGTTTTACTTATTTATATGGCAGATTAAATAATAAAGTTTTGCAAAAATTATTATGATGCTCTAAAACAGGGATGGGCAAACTTAAAAGTAGCATGATCGACTTTTATATTTATTATCTGTCGGCATCGACTTTTGGGGTAATAAAGGAATAAATAATATCTTATAAAATGTAAATTTTGTTTATTGATTATTGTTAATTATTTATTATATATTTTTGCGACGTTGACAGAAATAAGCTTTTTAAAGATTGGTTGGAAGAATTCCTAGGAATGTGAATTGTTGTAAACTAAAAAAAATTTAAAAATTACCTTTGATTAAATATATTATTTTTATTGATAGGATGTAGAATTCAGAATCTTAGTGACGTAATAATTAATTAATGAGTGAAAAAAACAGAATTATTACCTGATTAAATTATTTATTATTTTATTATAATTCAACATAATATAATTATTTTTTCGATGAAGAAGCATGACATTCCATTTCTTCACAAAGATTCGTATAGTTTGGTTTATAATTACTGATGCTCAACTGAATGGAAGCCATATTCACCTTCAAGCCAAAAAACTGTATATTTTAATGCAAATTTTTTAGTTGCTAAATTTTTTACAATAAGAGCAAAACAAAATACGTAAAAACACATATAGATACTACATTGTACTGCCAGTCGAGCACTGATGCCATAGTATTGAGACTAGATGTACAATGAGAAGTAAAAGCAAGAAGTGCGCACGCACGCATACAGAAAGAGCTGCAGAAAGAGCGGTGTTTAACCATTAACCATCAGTCAACTCAGTTATAGAATTTATAAATATAACAGATAAAATAAAAAGATTAGGAATTTAGGCAACAGTAATCTGATAGCAGAAACGTCTGCAATCGAGACTATCAAGTTGTGCGTGATCGATCGTTGCCCACCTCTGCTCTAAAATGTATATCACATCCACTCCCTTTTTTACAGAATTTTAACAGGCACAAAGCAATTAGGAGTGTGAATTATGTAATTTTAGTTCAGTTAGGTTTAAAAGTAAAAAAAAAAAGAGGCAGAAATGACCTAATTCAGTTTAGGGCAATAGCAGAATGGTATACTTAGGAGATAAAAATTTCTGTACCAAATTCTCAAAAAACAAAAAGTCTTAACTTTATTTACAATCAAAGCACTATACATAAGTAAAGAATCAATTATAAAATTTGTACATAATTATTTATTTGATCAGAAATCACGCAGTATAATACCCAAGTGTGAATTGCTTGATAAATATAAATAATGCAATACTACTTGTTATAATAATATTTATTGTTTTTCTTTATCTTAGTTTAAATAAAACAATGGGAAGGGTGATAAACTAATGTGAGAAAGTTTTATACTATTTACATCTTACTCTTTTTCATCGCACTTTACTTGGTCACTAGAATTTGTGTAAAATATTAAAAAATATTTGAACAATAGACACATAATGTTAATGTAAATTTTTTATACATATCATTTATTATAGTTAAATGAAGAAGTTCGAAGCTATTATGATAGTGTGATAGTGTATGCAACTGTTATAAATGAAACATTGGCCGAAAACGATGATCCTCAAAATGGAATAAATCTCATGAGAAGAATATGGAATCGTTCTTATGAAGGTATATAGCTTCTTAATTAGAAAAGTTTTCTACTTAATTTGTGTTTAATAAAAAAGTAGTATTAATTTGTTCAATGATAATTTAATAAAATTAAATGATCTTAATGATTTAATATACATTACAAACTTAATATTAAAAAAGAATGAAATAAATATTTTAGTTTGGTCGCTAATAATCCAACAGTTATTTAAAACTATCTTCAAATTTATGTAAGCAAGTAAAAAAAACTAAATAGCCAACTAACAGTCAAAGATCTTTCTTACAACTTCTTTAATCTGTAAAAGAATTAATTGATTTGATAACTTAATGGCGATGCATATACTATAAGAGCATAATTTCTCATATTTAGTTCTTTAGAATATTTTATTAAACCAAAAAACTGTTGTGGACTCATCTAAGCCTATTCTCAGTAACTCATTCAAACTATCAAACTCTTTAAAATCAGATTCATAAAAAAACTGACCAATTAAATAACATAATATAAATAAACAGTTAATAATGCAAACAGTCTAATAAAGTAAGCTGATCAGCAAATCCAATTCTGTTTTCAAAAGATAGTGTTTATACATTAGGGTAGTCAGTTATTATAGTCAGTTATTTGAATTGTTAGTAAGTCAATTCACTAGTACACTTTCAGAATAATAATTCATTGGCTTGGAATTACTCTCTGGACAGTAATTCACATTGTACACTATTTGTGAATGCAGTCACTTAATTTTAAAGTGATAAGTTCCTAGTGATAAAGAGCATCAGACATTTCTTGAGGCAAGCCATAGTGGCTAGAAATGTTAGATTTTATTTAGGATAAAACACAGGGTTCTTCAAACTTAACTGCTTCTTAATCATAATTACTGGAACTTTGTAATAAAGACTATATATATATATATATTGTAACGGGCACGGGACGATCGAAGGCTCCACTTCCCTTTTATGAGTGCATAATGGGGAATTCTAATGATTCAAGATCGTCCACTTTCCGCTACCTCAAGCAGAGAGAACATACGGACATACACAAATCTATATCCGTATTTGGCCGAATCTGTAAGCTATACGGATATAGCACCAGATTATTTTTCTTGACCAACCATCTCTCAACTGCTGTAAGATCTGACAGAGTTACAGCGCTTGGATGATTTATAAATTTAACAGGATCAAATACTGCACCACCAACTTCCATGTGTTAATTCAATAATCAAAAAATGAATAATAGTTTTCCCGCCCTAAGACTAGACTACCCTTTTTGGAGTGGCGAAGAACGAGACAAGGCAGGTTTAAATAAAATAATAGATTTAATAGAATAAATGAATCATAAAAGAGATATATAAAAAAAAACACATTAACATTAACTGTTAAAACAGATTATAATCTATAGTGCTACAAGAAAAGAATACATATAAAACTATTATAAATGATGGTACATTTATAAATCGTCAGTCTGGGTATTTATCAAAAAATTCAAGAATGTCTTTATCATTCACAAAAAGCATGTGGCCATTGTCTAATTAAACTATGTGCACATTGAAATATATAACAAAATAGTATGTATCTTTACCTAGGTTTTAGTCTCTGAATTTATCCGACGTCTTGCCAACCATCATGTGGATTTTCTCCACTTCTTTAGGAGGGATGGTCACAGGTTAGATTTGGTTGTGTGTAGCTTCTCAATGTTTAAGGCATCAAGAACAAGGCATCGAGGACAAAGCAACTAAACGAATCCATCAGCAGGCACTACGATGGCGGTTATTACATTTTGACAAGAACCATTAGTACAGTAAGTCCAGATCGACCAGCGATCACGATGGCCTTAGCCAGCCATTCTAGATGAGGCACCAATGTTGAAAGTCATATCTGTTAACTATATTGGTTGATTATCAGAGCTGTCTTTTACCACCCTCTCAACACGAAGTCTCTAGCTCTAATCTCTCCTGAAAACTTTTTTTTTAATTAAAAAATTCCACCAGCCTTTGTCCTTCTGATCCTTTGTTTTCACTTTCATTCACACCTTTCTTACTATGCCTTCGGCCATATGTAAATTTGTTTTACCCAATCTAGTAGCACTATGTACATTTATTTATTTCAATATTTTTTAATTTAATTACACAGATTTTAATACATGTTTTTCTCTCTTTTTTTTATTTAAGTTTAGACAAGCATTTATTATTGCTGTCTATATTCTGCTTCAAATACACTCCATACACACATTTCGTTTATCGTCAAATGTGTACTTTAAAACCCAGATCCTTATCTTTTGATTATGTTTAACTTTCTATGTTTTGCGCACTATTTAAGGTTTTTTTTTAAACTTTACTTTCTTTCAAAATCAGATTTTAACTTGCATTTGATTTATATTTCTTTATCACATTATTTTTTAACGTACACTTCCAATATTTCTAATTTTACATTTTAATTTCACCAAAATCCGAACTTTGGAGGGTAAAAGATAAGAATCTTTTTGATTCTACTTCCCTCTCTTTTTTAATTAATTGAAACATTTCTTTGTTCTGTAAATTTTTCTAAGCTCGCTCTTTTTTCTTTTTTTATTTATTTTATCAAACATGATATTTAATATTCTGTGAATGTTTAATATTTCTATGGGTGACCGCAGTATGTGCGATCATCACAATATATATATATGATAAACAAAACAAGTTATAAATTTTGTAACTTGCTTTTAGCTTGCATTTTATGATCACTAGATGGAGCTTTACCAATAGCTCCTAACAAGCTTCGTTTACATAAACGCCAAGAGAGATAGAATTCAATATCTCTTTCGTTGTCTCCATCTCCAGACCAGCTGGTTTCAAGCTAGTTTGGCTCATGTCAGTGAAGGATAGGAAGACTAGAAACTAGATCTAAATACCAACTCTAAAATCAGCATTTATCAAACACATTTCTATCAGTTTGAAAGCATGAAATTTATCAGACACGTAATGTCTTTAAATCCAGTCTAACAAACTAGATAGCTATATGGATCTGAAATCAGTTCAGTTTCACCATATAATAAAAGCCTCTGCAATATATATCATTGCAAAAACCTTCAAGGGTACATTAATGATAAACAAAACAAGTTATAAATTTCGTAACTTGCTTTTAGCTTGCATTTTATGATCACTAGATGGAGCTTTACCAATGGCTCCTAACAAGCTTTGTTTACATAAACACCGAGAGAGATAGAATTCAATATCTCTTTCATTGTCTCCACCTCTGGACCAGCTGGTTTCGAGCTAGTTTGGCTCATGTCTAGTCTAAAATCAGCATTTATCAAACACATTTCTATCAGTTTGAAAGCATAAAATTTATCAGATATGTAATGTCTTCAAATCCAGCCTAACAAACTAGATAGATATATGGGTCTGAAATCAATTCAGTTTCACCATATAGTAAAAGCCTATGCAATAATTATCATTGCAAAAACCTTCAAGGGTACATTTATGATAAACAAAACAAATTATAAATTTCGTAACTTGCTTTTAGCTTGCATTTTATGATTACTAGATGGAGCTTTACCAATAGCTTCTAACAAGCTTTGTTTACATAAATGCCGAGAGAAATAGAATTCAATATTTCTTTTGTTGTCTCCACCTCCAGACCAGCTGGTTTCAAGCTAGTTTGGCTCATGTCAGTGAAGGGTAGGAAGATTAGAAACTAGATCTAAATACTAACTCTAAAATCAGCATTTTGTTAGGCTGGATTTGAAGTCATTACATGTCTGATAAATTTCATGCTTTCAAACTGATAGAAATGTGTTTGATAAATTCTGATTTTAGAGTTAATATTTAGATCTAGTTTCTAGTCTTCCTACCTTTCACTGACATAAGCCAAACTAGCTCGAAACCAACTAGTCTGGAAGTGGAAACAATGAAAGAGATATTGAATTCTATATCTCTCAGAATTTATGTAAACAAAGCTTGTTAGGATCTATTGGTAAAGCTCCACCTAGTGATCATAAAATGCAAGCTAAAAGCAAGTTACGAAATTTATAACTTGTTTTGTTTATCATAAATGTACCCTTGAAGGTTTTTGCAATGATATATATTGCAGAGGCTTTTACTATATGGTGAAACTGAACTGATTTCAGACCCATATAGCTATCTAGTTTGTTACATTGGATTTGAAGACATTACATGTCTGATAAATTTATGCTTTCAAACTGATAGAAACATGTTTGATAAATGCTGATTTTAGAGTAA
Organism: Epiperipatus broadwayi; assembly: GCA_028023455.1. Lineage (NCBI taxonomy): Eukaryota > Metazoa > Onychophora > Udeonychophora > Euonychophora > Peripatidae > Epiperipatus > Epiperipatus broadwayi. The sequence continues at coordinate 4,736,116 of JAQFVV010000062.1, forward strand.
GTATTTAGATCTAGTTTCTAGTCTTCCTACCCTTCATTGACATGAGCCAAACTAGCTCAAAACAAGCTGGTCTGGAGGTGGAGACAACAAAAGAGATAATGAATTCTATCTCTCTTGGTGTTCATGTAAACAAAGCTCATTAGGAGCTATTGGTAAAGCTCTATCTAGTGATCATATATATGTCAATCAATATATATATATCAAAATACAGTAAAATTTACATAAATTATATATAGATATCAAACTTAATTTATTACACACACACATACACCCTCACTGCTTAGAAATATAATGATAGGAAAAATAGACTAGCTCAGATAAATGATTATGCTTGGCTAAAATACATATAATCTTACTATAATCAATAACAAAAATATCCTATGATAATATCTACTTTTTAACTAGCTCTAACTGATTAATAAATAATAAATGGTTTGGTTTATGTAAAATTGAATAAATAAAATATTAATAAATCATGAGACAATGAAGTAAAGTACAAGTAGTAAAGAATTACATTGAGCTAATATCCCACAGGATACAATCTCAAAGGCATTAGAACACTATCCCCCCTTATTATTTTAAATAATAATAAATTCATAGCATTCTTACAACTTTAAAATAATAACAATCAATTTAATATAATGTTACTAAATAAATTCTAATCTCTTTATTAAAACAATATAACTATAATAATCTCAGGTTCTTTAGAACAGTGGTCTTCAACCTTTTCACACCTGCGGACCGCCAAAAATAAGGATAAGATTTTGCGGACCAGTAGAAGTCTACAGATAAATTTTTCTTAAAGATTTAAACCACTTAGCCTTAGATGAGCATAATTGTTATAACTAACCAAAACAATACATTCTCTTTTGTCTTCAAATTCTTATCCAACTATATTTCTTGGTGATTTCAATATGTATTACATGCATTTTAATAATAAATTCCTACATCTTTTTAATAGAGTATTTTTATCTGGTGAAGGATGTTTTCCTCTTAATGCATTTTCCTTTTATACTCGTCGCACCACTTCTTTAATTGATCTTCTTTACTATTCTCCTGAACTTCACCATGACATTTCAGCAAAGCTTCAGGTTATTCCTTTCTCGGATCATTTGGCTATGCATGTTGCATTGTTGATTGATACTTCCTTTTTTGCTCAGTCTCATAGTTCTCTTACAATAAGGCTCTTAAATAAATTAACAGCTGCTTCAATTTTTTTGGAGGCATATATTCTTTTTAGAAAAGTGGATATTCTTTCATTACCTGCCATATCGGCATGGTCTTCTTTTGTTGGTATTCTCAGTTCTATTATTAATTCTTATACTAGAAAGACAAAAGGTCCAAAGTTTTTACTTAAGCAATTGGATGATATTTCATCCAAACTTTCTAAACTTTCTTTTGATTCTACCATAGAAAATATTATGCAACTTAAAGTGCAGTATCATGATATACAGAAATCTCTTCCTCATTATGTGGCTATTAAACGGTCTAAAATTTTTCTTCAAAATCCTCATAACTGGACACAAAGTTATGTTAGATGGGCTTTAGGTGCTTATTCTAGACCTACTCCATTAATGATTGACACAGGAAATAAAGTATGTTCTGGCCCTATTATGTTGCTTGAACTATGTAATCATTTCAAAACTAAGCTTCAAATGTTGCCTTTTAGAATTGGCAACATCTGGAATGAATCTGAGCTTGATTCTAGTCATAATATAACTGAAACTATGATTATTCAAAAATTAAATTCTTTTCCAGACAATATACATCCTGGGATTCATGGTATTCCCAGGTTTGTCCTTCTTCATCTTTCATTTTTTACAGCTCCAATAGTTCGTAATATGGTTGATATTCTAGCTAATGATTTTGTAAATATTCTTGATCTCTATCCAGTGGTGATGGTCCCTTTTCTTAAAAGAAATTAACTCCTTCTCCGTTATCTAATATTTGTCCTATTTCTATGACACCTCTTTTGATAAAGACTATTGAATCTATTGTTAAAGATCATATACAAAATAATATTTATCTTCATTTATTAAAATTTTAATTTGCAAAGAAAGGTCATTCAACAACTGAAGCTGTTCAGCCTTTTCTTCTTTTTATTGAGTATATTAGGCATCATAATAAATCAAAACCTGTGGTTGTTCAATTGGACTTCACATCAGCCTTTGATTGTGTTCTGCCTTCTGTTTTGTTTCAGACTCTTTGGGATTATCAGGTTCCTACTCCATATGTCCATATTATAGCCAATCTTCTACTTAACAGGTCCATCTTTACTTTATTGGATGGTAAACTTGCAGATGGTTTTCATCTACATCTCTCAGTGCCACAGGGATCTCCTCTTGCCACATTATGTTTTATTACATATTTAAATCCATTACTTTTACAGATAGAATCTAAACTGCCTGGTATTTATGTTCCTGCTCTTAAACAGACTATTCATCATATTTCTTATGTTGATGATGTCTCTGTCTTTCTTCCTGATAAATCTTTTCTTCTGGTTTTGTTGCAAATATTGGACTCTTTTTCTAATACTTTTAATCTTCATATTAATGTTACAAAATCTGCAATGTGGAAAATTAAATCTGGTTTATCAATTATTTCCACTTTCACAGCCAAGCCTCAGTCTTTCCTTGGTTTTCCAATAGTTTTATCTCATTCAGTAATTACAAGGCAGATTCAAAATATTATTCTTGATAAAACAAAAAGGATAGTTGCATCGCTTGTTAATATAAATATTTTGCTTATGGGTAAGGTTACACTCTTGAACTCTTTGGTATATTCAAGGCTTAGTTATTATTTACCAATTATTAGGCCAACAAAGCATTTTGAGAGGGCTATAAATTCGCTTTGTTCAAAATTATTTTGGAAAAACAAGGTCATAGCCATCAGTATTGCTAAAATTCAAATGCCAAAGCTTTTAAATGGTCTAGGTTTGCACTCGGTCTCAACTCTATATCTTCAGAGATCTATATCTTTTCTTTGTGTAACTTGTCTAAAGCTTGCTCAGTTATCCCTTCCTTTGGTTATTGATCCTACAGATATGCCACCTCCATTTTCAAGTTATTGGATTGCTGATTTATCGAAGTCAGTTATTAAGTCGATACCCTCGGTTCAAGTTGTGCTTGATGGGAAATTGACATTTTGGGATGTTTATAAATTAAAATTTCCACATTATACTCCTCTTTTGACTTCATTAGGTGTTTCAAATAAAGTTCTCTTGCATAAAATGAAACTTCTTTTCATTGAAGCAAGACATGTTGATTTTGTATTTAAACTGAATTTAAATGCACTCCCAACAAGTTATTTTTTAGTGACCAGCAGAGGCTTCATTAGAATTTCGTCTCAGTGTCAATTGTATAGATTATATGATGAGACAATACTCCATATTGTCTATATTTGTCCAGCTCTTAAGTCGATTAGGGACTTTATTGTTGCGAATGTCTCTCTGGATCTTAGGGATGCTCTTTCTATTTCTAACACTCTTAAGAAGGGATCGTTTGCAGCAATAAGATTATCTATCTTTATAACATTTTCTTTATGGTTGACACATTGCAGGCTCATCTTTGGTCATTCTCAGGACTTGGCTCTAAGTGTCTTTATTAAGCTTCTTGATCAAGTCAAGCAGCAAGACTCTCTGCTTTCACCTGTGAATCTACATGATGATACTTGGGTGAAAGTTTTATTTTCCTCTTAATCTTATTAAGATACCCTTTTCTCTACATTGACTTTTTCAAGTTTCATTCTGAATGCTATGTAATTTTTTATAAAGTTTAACTGTATATTACTATGTTACTATGTTTAATAAATATATTTTAAAACAATACATTAGTTACTGTGTATTGTAATGGTGTTGCTTACCTTCCCTTGCTGAACACTCTCGAGTACAGAAAACAGTACAATAACAATCATTCTCATTAATGTGCCTGCATTGGTATGTTTATTGTTTCATCATTAAAACATGCAAGAATAATGTTATTCACCTGAATGTTGGGAAATATCTGTATTTAATGTTAAATATACAAGATAAAGTTTTATATATATATATGGAGTTTGTATAATAAAGAACATTTTTTAAATATAAATTTTGAATTTTTTTCGAAAAATAATAAAATATTTGATTCATAAACATCACTGATAACTAGAAAAACAAATTAATTTATGTATGATTGATTAGTTTTTGTTTTCGTTCTGTTTCTTTTTTTTAATTAGGTAAAAATAAGATTAAAATAACACCAGATTGCATTAGTTGTTTACTCTTGAAATCACCTGAGGACCACACCTGTAAAGGCACAAAAATTTGAGCTGAAAAGTTATTTTGGTAGAGTCACATAGAAATAAAACAATCATTATAAAGATGTCATTTTTTTTTAAAAAAAAAAGATAATAGATTTATGTTCTCGCTGAAATGAAATTATCATAAATGATCTGTAGAATTAAAATATTTTCAGGTAGTCAACTACATTTTATAGTTAAAGATTAAAATTATGATTCCTTAAGATCTGATGATTATAATAATTACTAGAAATTATAAAGAAAGTGTTGAAATGAACAGTTAAATATATATGTAAATCAAATGGATAGCCAGCATATGCGTGATTACAATTTATGTGGTTGATGAGTTCAACTACATATTGAGTGACTCCTTCCATTCAGGTGGGTGGTTGTGTTCTTATCACTATATATATATATATAATTCATTTGAATTCGGATTTAAAAAAAAGAAACAATCAGCTTTTAAGACTTAAAAATATAGTAATTAGGGCAAAAATTTTCTCATATTAAACTGCATTTAAAAAATTCTACAGCATTATCTAACATAGAAATAAAAACTATTGTAATATTTTATTTACAAAAAAATCTAAATTCTAAATTTTTTTACCTACCTAATGTGATGTCTGCTGTTGTTTCTTTGCTACTAAATTTGATATGCGAGGCTGTAGCATTGTTTCAGAAAGATGAAGTGCTGCTTTAACATCCATTCTATTTCTTTGTTTATTTTTTATTATAGACATTGCTGAAAATGTTTTCTCGCATAAATACGAGGTTGAAAAAAATCACCAATAATTTGATATCTTTGTAACTAAAAGTTGGATATTCTTTTTCAAGTGATAGCCAAAATTGAGATGACGATTGCATTTTATGTCTGGACACCAGAGTGAGATCAGATGACAGTTCAATCAGATTTTCTTTTTCATGAGATTCAAGTGCACAAGAGTTTACATCTTCCAAAAAAGGGTTATTAATCCAGAGATTAACTTTACGAGGATCCTCATTTTCAGGAAAATAATTATCAAAGTTTTCAGCTAACGCTCTTAAATGCTGACTAATTATGTTGAATATGACTTTCTGGTTGACATTAGCAGCAGTCAAAAATTCTCCTAAAAGTGGAAACATATCTATATCTTTTTGTTGTACACGACTATCCCAAAATGACAGTTTTTTTCTAAATGCGTCCATTTTATTTCTCAATATAAAAATATTTGTACAAGGTCCCTGGAGAGAAAGATTAAGTCTGTTAAGAAGGTCAAATATATTGGCTAAGTATGCAAGTTTAGCCATCCATTCATCATTCAACAAAGGTTCTACTAGGTCTGATTTCCGCTCTAGTAAAAACTGTTTTACTTCTTCTCTAAGTTCAAAAAGATATGCTAGAACTCTTCCTCTTGGTAACCATCTCACTTCTGCATGTAGAAGAAGATGTTGGTGGTGTGATTCCATGCTTTCACACAATATTGCAAGTAATCTGGAATTCTTTGCTCGACTGCAAATTTCATTAATAATTTTAACAGCATCATTCATTACAATATTTAGTTCAGTAGAAAGCTTCTTTGCAGCTAGTTGTTCTTAGTGGATCATGCAGTGAGTGAACAAAATGTCCAGGTGTGCAACTTTCTTTATTTTTATAACTACTTCTTAGCGACATCCAGTCATGCTAGCAGCACCATCCATACATACTTCTACACCTTTACTCCAGTCCAAACCTTGTGCTTGAAAATATTCGTCAAGAACATTAAATATCTCTGAACCAGTAGTCCATGCAGGTATATCAAGGCAACAAAGAAGTTCTTCCCTTAAGTCTTTATCTTCATTATATCTCACGAAGCAGAGTAGAATAGCGTGATTACTCACATCAGTTGATTCATCAAGCTGAATCGCAAAACATTTCAATTTTTTAATGCCCTCTATAACTTGTTCTTCAATATCTGTGGCCATATCAACAATTCTCCTCCTAATAGTAGTATCTGAAAGTGATACAGGATTTAGTTTTTTAGCAGCTTGGGAGCCCAAAATTTCTTGTACAACATCCAAGATGCAAGGCTGTACTAATTCCTCTCCAATCGTAAATGGTTTTTTTTGTTTTAGCTATTTGAAGAGCAACTAAATGAGATGCTTGAAGCAGTGATTTGTCACTAGTCATCATCATACCCATTTGATTTTTCTGAATTTTCATTTGATCACGTAATCTTTCAAAAAAGTCTAATGGCTTATGCATAAGTTCTCCATCCTTTGAATGCAAATGACGTGCAAGTTTGGAAAGCTTCATAGCTTCATTTGACAAAATTTCGAAACATACTATACACAAAGGCCATGGTGATAGTTCACTGTCAGGAGCAACTATGAAACCAAGTTTTAAATATGCCTTATTATAATTTTTAATAAAATGACCTTTTTTGTTTTTTCCTGCACATTCTGAACTATTGGCATATCTCTTTTTCCTCATTTCTTCAAGAGTTGAAACACTAGTACTTGGCATACTTTCAGTATCAGCATCTCTTTTTACTGGAATATTACCCTTGTCTCTTCTTAAAAAGGCCAAAAGGTTTTGCTGTTTGACTTTTTTTGTCTCCATTTTGTGAAATTTACAATTTTGAAAAGAAATGTCACACACAAAATAAAAAGATAATACAAATGCAATAAAATTTTTTGCTATATGTGAACAATAAATGAGCTGACACAATACAGAAATGCCTACTAGGTATAGGAAATGACATGAAAGGTAAGGAGTGGTGCAATTCTCATGAGATTGATGCTTTGTCTTTTAAAGATTGCATTTTCAGATAAATTCATTTGATTATTATTTAGTAATTATAGCATTATCTAATAATTTAAATAAAATTTTGATTTATAATTAATTTTATTTAAGCAATTGCGATGAAAAAATAAATAAAAATTGTTTATATTAATCAAAAGTTTAAAATCTTATTATTTTGTTAGTATAAACTTTCTTGGCAATCTCTGCGGCCTGGAAGAAAACATTCCGTGGCCCAGTGCTGGTCTGCGGCCTGGTGGTTGAAGACCACTGCTTTAGAATAACTTTAATCAATTTATACTCTTCTGTAGCTAAGTCTGACGAAGGGATTTTGTATCACCCTCAACTACACTTAACTAATAATATAATAATAAATAAACAATAATCCTATTCCTCATTAAATATTAATCTTATCCACAGTTTAATATTAGAGTAATTAATAGTAATTATAACAACAACAATAATATAATGTAATCTTTTAGTTATCATGTGGTATAATATGATATAATCTGATAATATGTGGCAACAAACAATATTAAAATTCTAAGCAATAATTGTGAAATTAATTATGTCCATAATAATAATATTAATGCAAAAAGAAATTTCTCAAATATATTATATTCTGAAGCATTGTGATTTCTTAAGTAAATGATTATATCTGTAATGTGCAAATATTATGTTTGTTTTAGTATCAGGCAATCATGTATTTGTAGTGATGAATAATCAACATAACACAAAGTTTTACAAAAACAAGTTTAATAAAATTTATTATTCTATGCTTTTAACAAACTATATACAATATTTACAGTTATATTTGATAAAACATAACAAATATTAAGCTAATTTTAGATAAATTACATACTTCCACATTAAAAAAAAAATCAACAAGTAAATAAGACTTTACTCCGACTTATAAACTTTTGCACATTTATTTAAAATAATAATAATAATACTAATTTAAAAATATACTTATAGTTTAATAAAATATCCATCAATTCATAGTTAAAACGTGTAGTTTTCGTAAGTGTACACGAAAATATAAAATATAAAACGCAGAAGTAATATTCATTTTTAAAATATGTTCATATATTTATATAATAAATTAATCAAACTTCCAATATGATAGTGTTAGTGTTATTTTAAATATTTATTTTGGTTTGTTCAATAAATAAATTGACTTTAATAAAATAATATTACTGATGTCTTTTTATACACTTTGCTTGGCACTACTCTAAATAAAATCCTTATGCTGTGTTTCATGTATATTTAAAACATAAAATAATATTCACAAAAATATAAGCATTCATTCTATTCTGTGTTATTCATTTTGGATGTTTCCATTTTTTTAAAAATATGCATTAACACATAAAAATTAAATATCAAATTATTCAACAATCTAGTGAATAATTATCATCTCTTTTTATGTTCTTAAAAATAGTTTAATAAAATATGAAAATATCTAAGATTCTTTATATTTTCTGTTAACATTTATATTCAATCTCATTTGTATTTGACTTTAACCTATACCAAAAACATGAAAAACCTATCTCATCTTCTTTCAAAATAACGATTCTACAATTCAAAAATTATTCATTATTTTTCTTCATAAATACAATGCTATACGATGCAATAACTGTTGAAATTAAGATAGCGATACGATGTGTAGGCATGAAGAACTAACTAGAATATAGACTCAATAGCATAAAATATATGGGATAATCTACATGGATACAGTGTAAACTAAGAGGTATGACTTTTCTGACTAATGACCTCAAATATAATAATAATGTCCAGGCTATTTATTCAGCACATGCGAACATTAAAATATATATATGTTGAAAAGATAAATAATCACCAATATACGTATTTCATGCTAAACCAGCAATCATCAGTTGGTCCAGATTATCATCTCTACACATATATACCATAAGTGCTCAGATATATATTAATATAGACAATCCTCATACTTTAATGGACAGGCTTCAATTTACTCCACACTCCAACTCTTCAACCATCCATACAAATGAAAATCTGATGATGGAATGCTCAAAGGCCACCCTGAGGCCGAGATTCTTGTCACACCCATGTTGACCTAAGGTCAATTTGAACCCCACATGTACAGGAAATAATCCATTAAATACATATGCAAGGATGGGCAGACATCTCTATAATGTAATAACTGAAACATAAGCTTATTTATATCTGTGTCTATATATATGTAATATTAGGGTATGAGCACAGACTTTCACATGACCCACCACTCTCCACTCCATCTAATAACACTGATACACCCAAACATATATATGTTGAAAAGATAAATAATCACCAATATATGTATTTCATGCTCATACCCTAATATTACATATATATAGACACAGATATAAATAAGCCTATGTTTCAGTTATTACATTATAGAAATGTCTGCCCATCCTTGCATATGTATTTAATGGATTATGTCCTGTACATGTGGAGTTCAGATTGACCTTAGGTCAACATGGGTGTGACAAGAATCTCGGCCTCAGGGTGGCCTTTGAGCATTCCATCATCAGATTTTCATTTGTATGGACGGTTGAAGAGTTGGAGTGTGGAGTAGATTGAAGCCTGTCCATTAAAGTATGAGGATTGTCTATCTTAATATATATCTGAGCACTTATGGTATATATGTGTAGAGATGATAATCTGGACCAACTGATGATTGCTGGTTTAGCATGAAATACGTATATTGGTGATTATTTATCTTTTCAACATATATATATGTTTGGGTGTGTCAGTGTTATTAGATGGAGTGGAGAGTGGTGGGTCATGTGAAAGTCTGTGCTCATACCCTAATATTACATATATATAGACACAGATATAAATAAGCCTATGTTTCAGTTATTAAAATATATAATATCAAGAAAGACACTGCCCATAGAAAATATATACAAGACACAGGGCTAGGTTATCTGTACTTGCATAAACTACTAAGATATTAATATGTTACTTTCCTATTCACCATAGATCCTACATGTAAGCATCCCATTGGTTTCTTTTCATAATCCCAAGGTCACTATCACTTAAAACTTCACAATAGATTTAACAATCTACATCGCAAAAATATCTAGCATTACTCTAAGTAATAAACAAGATTCACGTATGACTTCAACAATCTAAAAGTACTATAGCAAGAAAAGGTTTATTCACTTTTAAAACTCTGCAATAAAAACATATGAATCATATAAAAAATTATATGTATCACTAAATTATATTACATTAGTAGTATAAAAGAAAAAGTATGCATATCTTTTTTAAAAAATCCTAGCTCATATCTTTAGAATAACAATAAAGTTTTATGTATAATTAATGCATGCACACATGTGGTGTTCATATGATAAGGTAATACTATAAAAAAAATATTCCAAGCAATTCTAAAAAACAATAAAATATACATCATATAAAATTAATATATTTTACAAAGATTTACCTAGTGACAATTTGCTTGTTGGTCACTCTAAGACTTTTCTGGTCCAATATTTCATATAAAAACATATTAAATAATAATAACACACATTCAGCATTACTACCACACTTAGAAAAATGTTTATATAAAAAAAACTTTATAAAGAATTAAAATATTCCTTATAATATTAATTATGTTAGATTGATAAATATTTAAGTATAATTTTCCTACCTAATACTAATAAAAACTTAATACTATTATTAGTAAGTGAAATGATAAATAAAACTATAGTTACAAAAACTCCAATTCGTCATAAAGTTCAAATTAAAAGTTTTTTCTTTCCCCTTAATATTTCTTTCTTAGAAGTTATTCATAGAAGTTTCCTCCCCAACGTTTGTTGTTAAGACAACCACTGTCCAATGCTTTAGAACAAAACTCTTCTCCTCCTCGGTGCGCATAAACTCATAAATGATAAAAAAAGAAAAAGAAAAATGAAGTTGACTTTTGTATCCAAAATTATTTTGAAAATAATTATTAATCCTTTTATGAAAGTCTATAAATTACAGTCCATTATCTGCAGCTTTCCAGGAAAAATAATCATTAAATGTGATATCACTTGGGAAAATTTTAAAATAATCTCCGGGGTTTTTTCCCATTCACTTGGATTATACGGGTTCAGATGCATCAGTGATGACTATATAAATCCACACATATTTTTTTTTAATATTCCATCCAAATATCATTTTATGGTAATTTAAATAAAATCATTTTTTTAAATTACCCATGTATTTCTTTATCTGATGAATAATTTTCCAAAATTGGTTTTTACATTATTAAATAATTACAGTCTTTTTTAATAACAACCTGTCATATAAAGACATTCTTTATAATCAATTTCTAGAAAAGTTCATAATAAACTTTTAAAAACAATATTTTCGTTTAAAATATTCATTGCAACTTTTTTAAAAAAAATATACTTTTTCTAAATATTAAAAAATTAAGTTTTTTCCATATAGCTTTTTGCTCTTTAATTACGGTTATCTATCCTTAAAATATAATGCATAAAAAATACTAAATTTTCGAAGAATATTTCTGTTTAACTTCCTTGCTAATGTCCAAAATATTAAAAATAAATTATAATCTAACTTTTCTCCTAATATTTTTAAAATTGTACCTTCCTTTGGTAACTGTACTTCCATTCTTAATTCTCTTGAATGCATGCTTGTTTTTGGTATTAAATCCATAGTTACGGTGAAGTTGGCTCAAGCTTTAATAGAAATAATTGATAGGGAATTTATTAATTTAGCAACGCATGACTGCTTTAGCTTAGTAAATTTATAAACATTTAAATCCTTTCTTTTAAAACAATAATTTTAAGAAGTAAACTAGGCAATACTTTGATATTAATAAATAATAATATTGATAATAAAAAAAGTTATTAAGAGAGTTATTAAGCATCCCTTTAATTATGAAGCACCCACTTTTATATTAAATTAAATTGACAATTTGATTGGCTATTTATTGTTCAACTTGTCATCAAATTTACATATTTAGCCAATAATTTTGATCAGTTCATGTTATGTTCTCTGTGTGTTTGTGAATATATATATATATTAGGTAGAAAATAGGAAACAAAAGTTGTGTATATAAGAATTTTTTTTTTGGTATTATTTATTAGTTTTTTTTATTGAGATTTTAAAAAAAGAAAAAAAAAGAAAAATGGTAGATTAGTTATTTTTTAATTGGATTGAGAGATTCAATCGAAAGTGGTAGAAATTTTTTTTAAAGAATATGGAAACAATTTCATAATTAATTATTTTAATTTTCTAATCTGAAGGGGGGGGGGAATTGTAATTAATTCTATTGTTGTGACTTCTGGTTAGCAAGGTGTTAAAAACAAAAAAATGAAAGGAATGCAATCACTGGCTGGGAACATGATCAAAAAAAAAAAAAAGGACAATGAAGAAAAGAACTATAAATAGAGAGAAAAACCGATTGTGATTATTATTATTATTATTTTTTAATAAAAAAAGAACTATTATATAAAAAAGTGAAATAAAAATAATCAAAGGCTAAAATGAAATAGAATCTGTCCCCAACTAGGAAACTGACCCATTTCTAGATCTTCATCAAACCATGAAACTATCTCAAAGAACATCAAACCACATAGCAGAAATTGGAGCTAGCCATGGAACAAAAATTTAGTTGGTGAGAATCAATTCCCAAGAGGTACAAAGAAATGCTTATGGATGTGCACTGATTGATCAGGGCAATGGAAACTTTGTTTATTGATTGAATTATAGACATTAGCGAACTTTAAACATACATTTAGGTTTGCATTTAACCCCATTAATGAACTATGAGTTACGACAATAGAAGGGTTTTTTTTAAAAATATTAATAATGTTTATATCTACATTAATTAATTTGTTTAGTTAAAATATGTAAATTATTTGTATGTTTTAATTTTTCTGTATGAATGGTTTAGCTAAAATTTTGACCAAGTTTTCAGGACTATTGGGTGAGGTCAGGAAAAGATAATAATCCAATAAATGAATCCATGAAAATGTTATCAGAATAGAATTCAAAATGATTTAGAAAGCAAAATTAAAAGTATTAAGGGTTGAGAAAATATTGAAAGAGAGGATAGGGGTTTTGTATTATAACTTACTTTTAATAGTAAGTCACTTAGTCCTAATACCGGTCAAGATTTGAATCAGTTTGGACACTTATTTAAGTAAAAGTGCATGCTCCTTAGATAATGAAATATATATTGCTCTTCACCTCTGTTTTTTCTTCTTTAAATAGAAAAAAAAGAGAAATATTACATTAGTTATGTAAAGAGTAGAAAAAAGAGGAAAGGAAGGTAGAGAGGGGTTATTAGTGATTTGTTTTGTTAATGGTCCTGAATAAAAGAAAAATAAAACTATAATCATTGGTTAAAGGTTATGAAAGTGTATTTGTTTTTTTTGTTTTTTTGCATTTGTTCTTTAAACAATAAAACCTATTATTGTATTAAATCCATCCATATTGAAATGGGATTGTTGAGAAGAATTTAGGTTGATCTGTCATATGTATACAAATTATCAATCACAAATATAAGATTTTTATAATTTTGCAGTGATGTGATGTGATGTATTTGGCTTCTCCTTAAACAAAGTCAAGAATATCTCAGCAATTATGCCCAGATAAACCTGTTAGCCATTTTATTCTCCATTCCCCACTCTTAAGTCTTCCCATATTCTGCCCCATCCCATTTCCACAACATAAATTTTGTCAACTCTATGGCCTTTATATCTAAATCCCCCTTATCTATTCGCAAACCCAACATAAAAACTAATAACTCACTTTCTGTATAGTCACTTTGTTCATGTCTATCCTCCCATAACTTCATTATCTGTACCCTGTCTGCTTTCAAGCATTTACATTCAATCAACAGGTGCCTAATATTTTCTATACCTTCCTTACACAATTTGCACACTAAATTATCCATGGTTTTCCATTTACATGTATATTCACTTGTTGCTAAAGTTCCCATTAGAGCCTTAAATAATAAACCACTTTCTTTACTATTATAATAAATTAACTTGCATCCAATATTCTATTTACTTCTATATATATTTAAACTCTTCTTACCCTCCATACTAGTTCTCCATCTCTCCAACTCCTTATTTTTTATTAATGCTTCTATTCTTTTATCCCATTCCTTACAACTATAACACTCAACAATCCTCCTAACACAATCATCCCACCTTTTATACAAGTATACTGATATAAATTCTTTATCTAAATCTTTCGCATACCGCATTACCTTTCTCACCCATCTTGTTACCTGCCCTTTACTCATAACCCAATTAAACACTATTTTTGCTATTCTTTTACTATCTATAAACTGCAACCTACCAAACATTTTCATTTTACTTTTTGCATCTCTCATATAAAAACTTGACCATCCCATTTATCCTTGAATTGCCTCCTTTGCTGTCCACATCTCTGCATCTAATGCATGTCTTCCTACTTCCCTTTGTACTTTCTCTAAATAATCTAAAACCCTTTTACTAACACATAATGCATCATTACCATATGTTAACCCTGCTACTGCAACTCCCTTCCATACTATTCTAGCTACATCATATTTATTATATGAAAATACTGTTAGTTTCTTTACCAAGCCCTTTCTTTTCTTTGCTTCATTTATCAATTTTTTCTCCCATTCATCCAAGAAATTTTCGTGATTACATAAGATGATTCCCAAATACCTATATCTATCCACCACACTTAACTTTATATCCCCCAATAAAAATTCTACATCTTCTCTTCCCCCAGTATTAACCATCATTATATTTGATTTTTCTTCACTAAATTTAATCCCCATCTCTTTACCCACCCTTGCACATATCCTCAACATAATTTCCATATCTTCTCTTCTTTCTGCACACAAAAAATATCATATGCAAAAAAAAGACCTGACAAAATATATACTCCCTTGCCACCTATTAATGGTATCTCTACCCCTCTTCGTAGTCTTTCTATTGCTTTCTCCATTTCACTCAAAAACAACAAAAACAAAATAGGTGACATAGGGCATCCTTGCCTTAATCCCACCCCATTTTTAACTTTAACTGATTCTATATCCCCTAACTGGTAAGTATAATAATTATTTTCATATAATTTCTTAATAATATTTACTAAAGCTTCATCCATTCCCAAATTGGCTAACTTTACCCATAATCTATTTCTATTTACTCTATCATATGCTTTCTCTACATCTATAAAACTCATATATAATGATCTACCTGAATTCCTACTCATCTCCATAAGTTGTGTAACTACAAACAAACTATCTCCTATATGCCTATCTGTCCTAAAATCTCCTTGCATTTCCCCCACTACATTATTCTCTTCCATCCATTTTACAACTCTTCCAGCTACCATATATGAAAAAACTTCATATAAAATGGATGTTACCGCTATCGGTCTATAATTATTTAACTTTCTATGATCCTTACTCTTTCCTTTAAATAATAATCTTATTCTTATATTACTCCAACTAACCGGAAAAACTGTCTTCTGTGCCATTTTATTAAAACATGATAATAACTTTGCTTTTGCTCTATGCCCTAAATTCATTACCATCTCTGCTGCCCATCCATCTAAACCTCTTGCCTTCCCACTTTTCAATCTCTTCTCTGCCTCATTCAATTCATTTTTTGTGAACCTAATATTCCCATTACTAACTGCTTTCCTAATGGCACCCTCATATGATAACAATTACAGATTATTCAATTTTTTAAAATTCTCATCATACAATCATTTAGGTATAAAAAGTAGTGGTGCAATATTAGTGCTATCTTATGTAATTACATTTTAAAAATAAAATCATGATTCATTTTTACAATATTAAATATTATATTATTTAATTAAGCATTTATTTATATAGCATATGTAAACAATTGTATTACAATCAAATATCAGCCTTTCACGCTAATTGTGCATACGCTTTGCGAGTGTTAATAATAAATGAATACTTTCTCACCAATACAAGATATAGTATTTATGCAGTAATAAAAGGAATCCCTTATTCCTACAACTCAAACGCTTATATATGAGCAAATCTGAAGTACTGGCCAAGATAAGCGTGATGGTGGAACAGTCATTTTAAATTACTATATATAATGTCTGAATGAATGACGTCGGTGAAATTATTTAGAATTTACTAAATGTCATTCCAACTGAAACTTAATAATATGTAAATAAGCATTTATTTTATATAGCGTATGTAAACAATTGTATTACAGTCAAATATCAGCTTTTCACGCTAATTGTGCATACGCTTTGCGAGTGTTAATAATAAATGAATACATACTTACCAATACAAGATATAGTATTTATGCAGGAATAAAAGGAATCCCTTATTCCTGCAACTCAAACGCTTAGGCCAGTACTTCAGATTTGCTCATATATAAGCGTTTGAGTTGCAGGAATAAGGGATTCCTTTTATTCCTGCATAAATACTATATCTTGTATTGGTAAGTATGTATTCATTTATTATTAACACTTGCAAAGCGTATGCACAATTAGCGTGAAAAGCTGATATTTGACTGTAATACAATTGTTTACATACGCTATATAAAATAAATGCTTATTTACATATTATTAAGTTTCAGTTGGAATGACGTTTAGTAAATTCTAGATAATTTCACTGACATCATTCATTCAAGTGACTGTTCCACCATCACACTTTCTTGGCCAGTACTTCAGATTTGCTCATATATAAGCATTTGAATTGTAGAAATAAGGAATTCCTTTTATTCCTGCATAAATACTATATCTTGTATTGGTGAGAAAGTATTCATTTATTATTAACACTCACAAAGCGTATGCACAATTAGCGTGAAAGGCTGATATTTGACTAATTATTTAATTCTGAATTAATTTTATACTTTTATTTAAACAAACTAAACACTGTAAAATAACATTTTAAAAATAATATTTTATTAATTTATCCAATATTTATTTTCAATGTATCTATTTTAAAAATCTAACTTTACTCACTACACATTTTAAAAGACAACAAATGTTTCAATTTTTTAAAAGAATTCTAAAGTAATTTTGAAACTATCTTTAGAAAACTTGTAAGCACAAAAGTATGAATATTTGCATGTCACGTGACTTTTAAAACCAGACAATATGCAGCAATTTTTTAACTACTGTCTTAAAACAGAAATAAATATCTAATTATAAAAAATATTATATTAAAAAATAGTAATACAATAATATAATTTGGAATAATAATTTTGATATTATTGAAGCTGTAATAAATTAAACACATTTGTCTACCACAAAATATTATATTTTTAATAAATAATTTATAACAAATACTAAATCTAATTTTTATTTATAATACATTAGCTTATTTAATTTTAAATCATTATTCTAAAACTAACTTTTAATACTTTATTTAATAGGATTTTTTAATATATTATTTTCACTATGGCTAGTTTTAGGCAATCATACAAAAATCATAATATTTAGCTTTACTTTATTATTTTAACATATTAACATAGTTTTTTTTATATATTTACTACTCTCACTTTATTTTAACAAAGTTTTCTTTAAAATATTATCAACATTATACAGCAGTTATATGATTTAAAATGTACTCTTAATTTAAAATTTTTTAAAATTGACTCATTAAACCTATCTAGACCTAGTAGAAAGGGCACTATACACACATATATATATATATT
Source organism: Epiperipatus broadwayi (assembly GCA_028023455.1). Taxonomy (NCBI): domain Eukaryota; kingdom Metazoa; phylum Onychophora; class Udeonychophora; order Euonychophora; family Peripatidae; genus Epiperipatus; species Epiperipatus broadwayi. The sequence goes on from JAQFVV010000062.1 coordinate 4,753,837, forward strand.
TATATACTTTATAATATTATATTTGTGGCATTAATTAATGATTTTAATTTTGTTCATGATATTATTTATCTATTTAAATCCATGTTACATTAATTTGAATACTATTTGATCATTGATTCATTAAAATACACCATGCTTTTTTAACTTTTTTGTAAATAAGTCAATAAATGTTTTAAATTTTATTGGTAATTTATTCTCTGTTGTATTATCCATAAAACATTATTTCTTGGTTTTAACACATTAATACATAGTAGAAGTAGCGTAGTACCAACAGAATCTATCAATGCAAGTTTATTAGCTGTTCATTATCATTAAAAGTTTGTCAAATTAGCAATCAATCAAAGTGATAATTAGGCAGTGGCTAACAATGTAATAATAGTTTTTTAAAAAAAGAAATAGATTAAATTGTCATTAAAAGTCTTTTAGTTGTTAAAAATTGATAAAGATATTTTTTCCTCCTGTACTGGAAATTTATTTTTTAAAAAGGTGTAATTGGTTCCTTGAAAAAAATTGATTCTGGCAATACAGTAAAGTGGAAAATAAGAGAATTTTATTTTTTCTAAAGATAAATCAATCCAAAATCCTGATCTAAGATTAATGATACTTTTAATTATATGTCTAATTGTAATATACAACATTTTGAAGTCACAGTCAGTCACTGAGTTTCAAGATAAATTAGATTTTAAAAAAAAAACTTAACTGGTGGGCTATTTTTATCCCAAATCTTTAACCATACTGCAGGAGTACAATTTCAAACTTTGGGTTTAGAAGAACAAAAAGGCTAGACATGAGGAAACTAACACTTAGATTCAATTTTGTGCACTTCCTAAAAAAATGCAATGTGGAACTAAAATAGTCTCCAGCATTATCTTCAATTTCTATAATCTCAGGCATCTCTGGTGATTCTATTAAAGTATGTGATTTTAGTATTAAGTTGATTAGTTAAATCTGAGTCAGCAAATATTAATCTGATCAAAACAAAAACATAGGACTTCAGCTAAAAATATCTTTTAAGAACATCCAATTAAAGTACCAGCATGTTATAGATGCATAAGAAACAAAAGTGCACACTTAATGTCCATATTAAAATACTGATTTATAGACATTGCAATCATATATGAATATACATGTAGCTACTTTAAAAACAGATATTTTTTTTTAGAAAAGAACAGGTGTATCTTTTCTCAAAATCTGTATGGGTAATTCTAGCTGTTATAAAGCTATGATAAGGTTTGAGAGACACTGATTTAATCATCAATACCTTAATCAGGATAATATTCATGGAAATGGATGTCAAATCTGCAGTAGCCATTGTATCAAAAATAATTGGGCTTTTGTTCACAGAAGTTATCATCCATTACAACTCAATAGTAAAAGGATTACAGATAACCAAGGCAATCTCATTAATTTTCTTGTGGAAACAAAAATAGAAGATCCTATACTTAGAAAAACAATATACTTATCTCTAAATCAGTACAACAATTTTTAAGAATATACATTGTTTAGGCTATGCAATTTTTAAAGTGAATCTGCTAAACTAGGACAACTGTTTGTAAGGCAGCTGGGCTGACCTCTCGACCACCAATGCTTGACAAAACAGAAGTAATTTCTAAAGACAATATATCTATGTTGCATTAATTTGAATGATATTTGATTATTGATTCTTTGGAATGGATCATGCTTTCTTAATTTTTTTCTCTACTATTTTGTTTTTCACATATAACTTTAGCTTTCTCTGAACCAAAGCATAACTTAAGATTTGCTCAGATGATACAGCAAAAATATAGTGGATGGAAATCAACATTTGTTTCATGCATTTGGTAAGTCTAATCAAAATAGTTTTAAACTATACGTGACAATCTTTACTTAAGCAAAAATTAACAGTTATCTCCCATTGCTGAAAATATTTGTAATTATAGGTATATCTGTAATGGAAAGAAATATGATAAAAAAAAAAAAGAAATATGATTTAAACATTTATTTGAAAAAAAAAACAAACAAAAAAAACATTATATCATCAGGCTTTGCATATTTCTTAATTAGTGTTAAAATAATTTTTATATAATTTATAGATAATATACTTATTATTTCTATACTGTATTAACATTATTTTCTTGGCATTTAAAATTTTTATATGTATATAAATTTTAATTTTAGGTATTTCTAGCCGTTTTTACATAAGTGCTAATGGAGAAATGAAATGCAATTTTGACTTGAATGATTTAGACATGAAGACAGGAAATTTTATTGTAAGTAACAATATTAATAGTATTTATTACTGACAAATTTTGAACAAAAAGAATTTAAAATGACATCTTAGCCATAATTTAATTCATTCTGACAGACAAACAAATACATAAAACTGGTTGTGATAGAAACACAAAATAAATGTTAACTTTTTTAATTATTATTTTACATAGATATTCTATCTTCTCACATAATAATTGCCATAGGAAGAGTTTTGCTTTTGATGGTTCAATTATAATAATAATCTCAACAACAATGGTGGTAATCTTTTTACACTTGTGACTTCCTTCTTAAGATAAAAATTTGATGCTACTCATTACCATGCCTAAATTATAAGTACGAGTATATAAGGACATTCATAATAAAACGATAGTAATTTTTAAATAATATACAAATTTATATTAATATTAAGCATATGCAATTTGAAATGAAATTTTTGAAAAAAATCGTATCCCTACAAAAAAAAAATAAATAATGATATATGCAAAATCAATTTATTTTAATGTGATTTTTATCAATTTTAAAAAATTGAATTCTTTAAAAAACAACTTATCATCATTCAAAACTTAAGAGAGATTCTTAAAATTTTCTCGACTTCTAATAATTTTTACGTGACACCCTGAAGGGGCACACGACTCACGGTTTGCGCACCATTGCTCCACAGTATTGTCTTTAAATAGCAGTTACTTTGACCCCCAAAAATTTTAATTGTATATATTTTTAACAAGATTAATCAATAAAATTAAAATTGATAATTTTAGATTTAATTATATTAGATTCTGACAAATTTTACATTATTAAATTATAAAATCTATTCATCTCATAGCTGTTTATTCTCTATGGCTATTATTTCCGATGATGCAACACTTTTTGTATCAAAATAATTTAGACACTTCTGTGCAAATAATAATACTAATCTATTTCAATATCACTCTTCTCTCGTAATATCATTAGGCAGGCTGAATGGATTATGCAAAAGCTGAAGAAAGACCTCCATTGAAACAATAGTAGGTGATTGGAAAGTATGCTTGCCCACAATGCAACTGGTTAAGATGCACATTTTTTTATTAGCATTATTTAATTTTATATTAAATTAATTAATATTATAAATAAAACGACTTTTTTCTAGTCATTTATGTCTCAAATAAAAATTCAAATCTAAGATGAATTAGTATTTATTTGTTTATTGCTCATTATCCATGATGTTTTTAACCCCCCCCCCCCAACATTGCTGTTTAAAATAAGAAATATTTTTGTTTTCTTTTTCAATATCCAAGCTTTATATCTATACTAAACCTATTAAGCGTAGAAGTCTAATTAAAGTTATTCAAACAAATATCCTTAAACCAAAATAAATCAAGTTTATTAATTAAAAGTCATCACATTTCAATATATTAGATTATTATTCTGATAAAATCATAACTGTTTTAATATATATATTACAATCTTTAGTGTCTATATAAGGGGTAGTCAACCTTTTTATACCCACCGTCCACTTTTGTATCTCTGGTAGTAGTAAAATTTTCTAACCGCCCACCGGTTCCACAATAATTGTGATTTATAAAGTAGGGAAGTAACTTTATAAAATTTATAAAGCAGAGGTACAGCAAGCTAAAGCATATGCTAATAATTACTTACCAAATATTTTATGTTGGACTTTCACTAAGTTTGGCAGAATAAATCTTTATAAAATAACTTACTGTAGTTAAATCTATCTTTTATTTATTCTTTGTATACATAGAAGCATGAAGTCTGATGAAATTACATTTAATTAATTAAATTATTAATGACGTCCCTGCAGCTGATGCTCTGAAACTAAATACTGGATATCTGGCTCAATTTTTGTAAGGAACAATGGAAGGTCTCCTCTTTCAGAAATATTCAGGCAATTTCTTTCTTTCATCATAATATGATTAACAGCACTAAAGTCTGATTTCACAAGATATGAGGTAGGGAAAGGTATCAATAAACTGAATATACTTTCCACATATTTGGATATAAGACAGGCATTTTTAATGAAAATGTTTTTAAATAATGCTATGAAATTTTTTTAAAAAGTCAATTAAGTTTTAAAAAAAGAAAGTGCTTCAGTATCTGACAAAACCCCTACCACATACCATGAAGGCTGGAATGCTCACTAGTGGGCAGTAGGGACCAGGTTGACTACCACTGGTTTATATAAATATATTGGACAATAAATAAGAATGGGTTTCAGCTTTATTGTTAAAAGGAGATTACCTTAACAACAGATATTGGGATTGTGTAAGTGTTGACTGATATTAATGCTTGTACTGTATTTGTGGTATAACCAACATTGGCATTTTACAGTTAAAATATTAAATTTCTGAGAAAGGTAAAATAATATTTTTTATAAATTCTCTTTGATTTATTTTAGATAATGTAAATTATATTTTTTATAGCCACATTAAAAAAAAAAAAAAACAGAATAACAAAGAAAATTTTACTTGTTGATTTTACTGAGATAAGATCATCAAGCAATTATAATTATTTAAATTGAAATTACAGTATTCTTTTGCCATTTATTAAAGATGGCCCTGAAGGGGCAAAAGAATAACTTTAAAAACAAAAATAAAATAGAAATATGTAAATTGTCCAAAGTTAAAATGGGGATAAAAAGAAAAAAAAAGATGTAAACAGTATGTGCATGGTGGACTCAAATTAGAAGGGGTATAAAAGAAGGGACATTTTTGAGCTTGAATCTTTCTCCTCATATTTTGTTGGCACCAAATAGCAATAAATTGGATTTTTTCTACAGTCACTATGCCTCATTATATTCTCATTAGCAGATTGAGCCATTATCAAATTTGTGAGTAGAGAATAGTTCATTCACTGACACTTTTTTTTTTCTGGAGTTACAATAATGCCATGATTGAATCCCATCACCTACCCGAATCTTAGAAACCCAGACTGAATACCAAGTACTGTAAGAATGTCATACAATGGATCACCCTAAGGACAAAACAATGCATGATCTTGTGCAGTAATGGAAAAAGCAGTTTAAACTTACCAGTAAGAAACTTTCTTTTGTGTGTTATATGTGATCACGTTCAGAAAATTATAAGTACTGTTAAAATGCTGTAATAAATCTGATTAGTAAAAACTGAATCAAGACAACTTCCAAGAATATAAAATGCTGTAATAAATCTGATTAAAAATCTGAATCAAGGCACCTTCCAAGAACAGCAAAACTGACTTTCAAAAAAAAAAGTAGTTTGATATTACATTTTATTCTATTATTACTACTAATAAACATTTGTTAGAATTATAAAATTAACAAATCATAGAAATATAATTTACTCTGTTGTTGATTTAAATTTATTATTATAGTACTATTAGTTAAATTGTTAAAAATTTATCAAATATAAATGCCAACACCATATCATAAATTACAATCCTCCAGAAGGCAGTAAATTCTCATGCAATAGCAATTATTACAGATAAGGGGTGGAGAGCTGGTGGATTTGCATATAGAATCTTGGTGCCTATTAAATAAATGAAAAACTGGTTTTTCTCTATTATTAACTTAATTATAATAAACTGGGATAGTTATGCTCATGAGAATACTTGACATATTTAAATAAATGACTTATCAGGTGCAAACATAACTTGGTCAATGAATACACATAAATTAAAGTGTATAAACTCTAATTTACTGATAAATGGTACAATGGAAGCCCAGACATGAGGTTCAAAATTCAAAATCTGAGAGTAAGAGTGGAAAGTTAGAAAGAATAAATTTTAAAATATAATATAAAAATTGTTTTGTTAAAATCTTAATGCAGGATTGTATAGTGATAAATTAAAAAAGAGAAAAATTGCATATGTAGTTAGGGCACAAAAGAGTAGGCAAACAAATGAGAAATAAAGAAGCTAGAAACAAAAGCAACAATAGATAAAGAGATGTTAGTGAACGTAATATTAAAATAAAAGCAATAAGAAAATAAAGTATTAGTTAGTGCCAAAGAAAAGACCAAATATATATATATATATATATATATTTGGTCCACTTCTTCATTTCATACAATTATATATATATATATATATATATATATATATAATTGTATGAAATGAAGAAGTGGAAAGAATAGTAAGGCCATGGCAGTAGAGATGAAAAGTATAGATAATATTATTTGTGAATGGGATAGAGAGACAATAAAGTTTGCATCCCAAGAGTGCCCATAAATTACAATACAGATAAATGATATTGAAGTATATGTGTGTTGACTTGGATAGTCAAATATTGGTCATATCTGAGACTGTATATGAATGCATGATTTGACAAGCCTCAGAGGTTTCAACTCTGCTAGTAAATAAAACACAAGTAATGTTGGAAAATAATAAAAAGGCTCAATTAAGGGTAAAACAGGTTTGGGTATGGATAAAAATAAGGGAGAAAGATATACAACAAGTACATGAGGTGATATTAGGGTCAGGCTTCATGCATGAACAGGAGAGGTAGTTGAGTTTGGATCATTAGAGAGAACACTGCCAAACAAGATATGTAGTATTCAATGTAAGAAAAATAGGATACTAGTTTAATTGATTAGAAAGACAGTGAAAAAAAACAGTTGACAACAGACTGAATGGAAGTGGTAATTGGGTAGGCATGTACTTAAGAAGGGGAAAATCATAGCCCTGGGCTCCATAGACACCATTAAGTAAAATAAGACTGACTTTAAATGCCCATCAGTCTAACAGTAGTAGAGTCCCAGAAAAGGGAGATGGACTAAGTTAACATGAGCCTATAAGTCTTAAAATTGATTGAAAAAGACTCCAATGTAGGCTTGGGTTTTTATCAATAGACTTACATGGATGTTGTATGTGTACAACGAACATGAAAATATTTCTTGTTCTATTTGTCATATTAAACTCTAACATGTAAAATTAATAGCCACCCAACACATGTGAATAGTTAGTAGATCAGCAACTTTAAAAGAAAAAAAAAGAAAATAAAGTTAGAAGTTATTAAGAATAAAAGAGGATACACACTCTACTTTATTCTTTCCCTCAACCACAGAAGTATTGTACCATATTTATGATATAACTGACTTTGGCATTTTAGAGTTAAAATATTAAATTTCTGAGAAAGAGAAATTAGTATTTTTATAAATTCTATTTGATTTATTTTAGATAATGTAAATTATATTTTCTATAGCTACATTAAAAAAAAAAAGGAGAATGACAAAAAAAAAAATTACTGGTTGATTTTACAGAGATAAGTGTACATTCTTATTATTAAACAATTATAATTACTTAAATTGAAATTATAGCATTCTTTTGCTGTTAATTAAAGATGGCAACTGAAGAGGGATAAGATAATTTTAAAAACAAAAATAAAATAGAAATGTGTAAATTGGACAAAGTTAAAATGGGGATAAAAACAAAATAAAAGATGTAAACAGGATGTGTGCAGTGGACACAAATTAGGAGGGATATAGAAAAAAAACATTCCCGAGTAGGGACCTTTTCCCTTATGTTTTGTGGGACACTAAATAGCAATGAATTGATTTTTTTTACAAAGTCACTATAAGATTCCTCATTATATTCCCATCAGCGGTTTGAGCCATTATCATCATTTGTCAACACTTCCTTCCTGGAGTCACAATAATGTTGTGATTGAATCCCATCACCTACCTGATTCTTAGAAACATGCACAGTATACTAAGCATTATAAAAATGCCATATGATGCATTCCATTAAGGACAAAACCATGTATCAGTGATAGTAATAAGCAGATGAAACTTACTGGTAAGAAACTTTCTTTTGTGTATGTTATATGTGATCACATTCAGAAAATTACAAGTACTGTTATAATGCTGTAATAAATCTGATTAAAAAAACTGAATCAAGATAACTTTCAAGAACAGCAAAAATTGACTTTTAATAAAGTAGTTGGATATTAAATTTTATTTTTTTATTATTACCAATAAACATTTGTTAGAAATAGAAAAAATTACTCTGTTGTTGATTTAAAATTATTATTATAGTATTATTAGTTAAATGCATTACCATAATTTACAATCCTCCAGAGGGCAATAAATTCTCATGCAATAGCAATCATTACAGATGGGGGGGGGGCAATGGATTCACATATAGAATCCTGGTACCTATTAAATAAATGAAAAACTGGTTCTTCTCCATCTATTATTAAACTTAGTTATAATAAACTGGGATTGTTTGACTAGGAAAAATAGTTATGTTCATGAGAATATTGAACATATTCAGATATATGACTTATCAGACATGGGTACAACTTGGTCAATGAATATGCATAAATTAAAGCATATAAGCTCTAATTTTCTGATATATATATATATATATAGTATAGCATACATAAAGGTAGCTATACACATTTCTTCAGAGTACAAGTAGTTAGGTTGAAAACATTGAAGCTTTTCCTTTTTCTGAGCATCAGATTGTCAGTATGCTCTTGAGACAGGTGACCGTAAACTTAACAATAAACATAGAACTGTGAATATAACTCATTATTACTCTGTAAATGGTATTAATTTGTCTTCTATGCAAAGTCCTAGTATGAATAAAATGACACATAATAGGAATCATAATAAAAATCCTATTTCGTATTATAAGAGCAGTTACCACAAAGATAAAGATAAAAAGCCAAATGATGAAAATTTATATAAATATTTCACTAATGCAATCACCACTATACTTAGAAAAGATTGTAGTGTATAGAAATTACAATGCATGTAGGCTAAGGCTATCATCCTCTCCAGATTAAGTATGTATTTAAACTTGAAATTGCAGTTAATTTAGCAATATAATGATTATAATTGTTTATAAGTTATAAATTAATAATGTCGTTGCAGTTGTTGTTAATTGGAAATCTGCAGAACCTTTCATTTGAAATTTTTTTTCTCATGGTTTGATGTGATTGTAACCATAAGTTTTACCTATAGAACTATATGTTGGATATTTTGCTAATACACCTGGGTCTCATTTTATGCGGTAGATAGGTTCCACAGAAAACCTGCATTAAAAAAAATCGCACAAAAATTGATTTAATTTACTTTGGAAAATGGGGTATAGGTGCTGTAAATTTCAGAATTCGCATAAAAGCAAAGCAAGAAAGAAAAATTACTTTAAAATTTGCATTAAAAAAATAAGCAAATAAAGTATGACTAATAAAAAATTTCAAATATTTGAAAAATATTAATACAAGACAAACTTTTTTTACTTTTTTTATTACTACAGTATCTAATTTTACATTTTTCATACATATTTTAATCACTATTGCTAGCGTTCATTTGTAAACTGGTAAGAAATCAGATTCAATGTGATCTGATGTATTGTGACTTCTCCTTAAACAAAGTCAAGAATCTCTCAGCAATTATGCACAGAGAAACCTGTTAAGCCACTTTATTTTTATTCATAATGTGATGTACAACTAGCACCATCTTAAGTCTTGTGATGTGTTAATGGTTTTCTGTTTCTATATTTAAAAAATGATATCGCAATCAAAACATTATCATTAGAAAGATTATTTTCAGTTTATAAAATCTTTGTTTTTTATTTTAAAAGTCTAAAAGATTATTTATTTCTGTTATATATAATATAATATGTTTTAAAAGTTTAATTTTTTTGAATATTTATTGTGATATTTTTATATGTAAGTATAAATCTATTATTATTATTTACTCATTAGTATAAATAGGTTATTTACATAGAAGCTAAGTTCTAAATACAGCTTCAGGCCATATTCACGTTAGCTGCTATTAATATAACGTTATATTTTTTGAAAAAAAAAAGTATTTCAATTCAAAATAATTTATTAATAATTTAAATTTCTTGATATCTAATAAATATAGTGAAATATGAAAGATATTAAGAAGAAATATGAATCGCATAACTTCAAAATTGCATTAAAATAATCTGCATAAAACGAAACCCAAGTGTATATCTAAAAAATTACATAGTTTATTTCCTGTCATAGTTTATTTCCTGTTAAATAAATTCCATTATTATGTTAACAGTAGTGAATCATTTAATGTTATTTTATTGATTTATAATTAATATAATAGAATATTATTATTTATGACAAATTTAAATAAATGAATTTAAGTAATTTTAACTTAGCAGTTAAGCTTATAGGTGTTATAAAACAATAATGTCAATATTTTATGTATAAATTATCATTAGCATATTGTAGTTTAAAAATGTAATTATACTGTTAATGTAATCATTATACCTATTTATTAAGTTATGTTGTTATAAAATAAACATTGAAATAATTTCAATAATGCTTTATTGATTTTTATTAACATGGTCAATATGTTACAATTTATTTTTAAAATGTAGTCCTAATGATTAGCTTAATAATAATCTAATCTTTTATAAATATTAATAATTACAAATTACTTTAAATTAATTATTTTTAAATAATATTTTAAATATCTGTAGTTTGTGCAAATGTATGTAATCTGTTTTAATTTAAAGCTAAAATTTTAAAAAGAAAATGATTATATTTCAACTTGAAGATGAAAATATTTAAAACAATTTTATTATGTAAAGTTTTGTTTATAAAAATATCTGTTTTATTCAAGTTAATATTTTGAGAATTTAAAAAAAATTTCAATAAATGTATTTTTTATTGCTATAATAATTTCATTTATTAAATAATAATTTATAAATAAATAATCCAATAATATGATATAATATTAATTAATTGTTTTGTCTGAAATGTATAGACAGTCTAATTAAAAAAATATTTTTAGAATATCCAACTTAACTATTTTGGGTCACATAATTAATTAGCTAATTAACACCCTAATTGCTAACCATTAACTTACTCATCTATCACCTGATATCATACTTAAGTAACAGAAGACATGTATCTACTCATCATATGATCACCATTTCTTATGCTTTCTCAAGCTGTTAAAACAGGAAAAACTCTCCACATAGTAGTGCCACTCAGTGCACAAACTTTCTTGCATTCATTGATTACTCTGACTTGCACTGAGTAGCACAACTGTATAGAGAGTTTTTCTTGTTTTATGTATCTACTCATTTCATTATTTTTCTTCATCACGTCACCATGTGTAAATTTTATTTGTTACTTATCATTTTATAAAATAATACCACAAATAGCTAGAATACTTATCTGCTTGGGCATCTATCTTTGACCTACTTATCAGTGTACAGAATCTCTTAATGTGTACATGATTTGGGAAGCACCAACAATGTATAATTACAGAAGGAAGTGATATACTTTCACAATCTTTGTAACAACAGAAATTTTATGGAAGGCATAATTATATTGCTAGGACTTTTATTAATATTCAATAGCATGTTTAGTCATGTTAATTTTATATAGAATTGAAACTTCTAAAAATGTGGAATACCAGAACTTTGCATAACTTCAAACTAAGTTTATTGTACTTTATTTTACAATAAATGATAAAAATTATTATTTGAACTATTATGCTACAAAATGGCATTGACATCAATGATTTCAGGACTTATGAACTATTAAATGATAAAAGAATTATAAATACTTAGATTAAATTTTATTTATATATGTATTACACTTATGATATTGTTTATTATTCATATTAAACTCTCTTATATTTTGGAAATTATGAGTGTTTCACAACACATTTTTGATACATAAACATATGTGTTTCATATTTGTTATTAAATAATTGGAGATTAATAGCCAATCACATATGTAAATATGAAATTAAGGTTACTTGATGATTTATTGTGCATTTAGTTAGATTACATGTGTCCATATTGATTGTTTACTATCTATTCATTGTATGTATACTTTTTATTATATAATTAATACTTATTTATTATTAAACTTTACATTTAATTTAAGTCAAATAAACATCTGATTATTATCCAATTGTGCAATATGAATTCATTGATTAATAACATGCAAATAAGACAAGGTAACTTGACTATATCATAAAATTTATTTCAAATAACTATATCATATAATCCATAAATCAAGTCCAAGAATTGGCAAGAGAATACAATTATATTATTTTTTTGTATTGAATTCAAAAGTTATTATCTAATTAGATATAAACTTTATATGATAATCACAATCAAATATATGCATATTTTATCCAAATTATTATTGTTTGGGTAAGTGCTGTATTGAATTCATGGTTGGTCAATAAGATCTTAATCTTATTCAGTTATCAAGATGATAGTAGCATATTTTCATCTTCTAGGAATCAGAATAATTTGCTTTAATTATATTTAAATGTAGTTTATATGGATTGTAAATCCAATTAAACATTAAATTTAACATTCATACTTGATTATAATAACAGCTGATAATTCTTTTATATGTTTTAGTTGTTATAATACACAGTTTTAATAATTTAGTTACAGGAGATTTAAAATAAATTGATATGATTAATTAATTGTACCCAAATAAATATCCAATAGAAGTTTATTGCTTCCTTTATATACTGGTATGATTGAATATTATAGATTTAAGATTATCTTATAGATTTATTGATATTACATCATTATTAAGTATTTTATTTTGTTATAAATATCACAATTAGTAATAGGAAATTAATATATGAGTATAGCATGGCTGAATTAATATTATTTATCATTTTATTAAACTAGGATTTTAAAATTAATTATTGGGTCATATATTTATTTAGATATTAGGAATATTATAAACTTATAGGGTATACTAAACCTATTATTTCAGTCATTCATGAATTATTTTATTTGGTTATGGACATTATTAAATTTTAGTCTAAGTTCATATTAATATAAGCAATATTTGATTTGTTGGGTATATTAGAATTAGTTATTGAATGATTTAGCATTATTTTCATTTGATTATAAATAAAATTTATTTTAAGCCTATATTGTTTCGAGACAATGATATTTGATTTAATTGCTTTATTTTAATCTATTTCAAATAAGAATTATATTTAGGGTATCTTAAATGATAATTTTATTTGTTTTTCATTTATTCTAATGTGGTTTGAATTCAAAATGCTATAATAAAAAATATCATTACTGTTTGATTTAGTGTAGTTAATAGTCAGATATGTGGTTAGACAAAGGATTATATTAAGTATTGAACAACTATTTATTGATTGGTATTTATTTAGCTTAATTTATTACATTCATTCTGTAATGAACAATACTATTATTTATGGGTATTATAAAATTAGTATTATTTATACTTGATTCACATTTTATTCAGTTATAAATGATGTCCAACTTCATGGATCATTTCCATTCTATTGAATAGAGTGACCAACGATTGTATTCTATTCAGGTTATATTAAAGTTATTATTTCCTAATGCACATTTTTGATGTTATAAATGCTGCCTAAATCAGTGGGATTATAATAGAGATTATATATACACATATTTATTCTGTTATAAATGTCTCTACAGTTTGAAGGACATAATTAAACAGGATCACTCTATCATGGTTTTGTTATATCTGATTTGTTACAAATGTTGTGGTGCTTTAAAAGAAGAGTATACCCTCATTTTTATACTGTTACAAATGGTGTTCTAACTTCAAGAGCAATAAAAAGCATTATTTTATCACCATCTTTTTATGTCAGTTATAAAATGCTGCCTAAACCTGTAAGACAACTTCTTATTGTGTTACACTATTTAAGCATTAAATCACCCCACATGGTTAAGAAATCCAGTACCGCCCTCTGTGAACTAATTTATAAATACATTAGAGTTCGTATTTCAAAATCTTGTTTTGAGCTGGCTATTTTGAAATACGAACTCTAATGTATTTATATATTAGTTATATTAGTTCACAGAGGGAGGTACTGGATTTCTTAACTATGTGAGATGATTTAATGCTTAATATTTATATATTTATTTCAGTATAGTGTTATGCACTGGGATTATATATCTATCTATCTGTATTATTACATAATGTTACCCATGTGCATGTTACTATATAATATGTATGTTGTATATATGTAACTTTGTAAGCAATTTCTTAGATGGATATAATATATCCAAGTTATATGTAAGCACACACTTGGATGTACGCTATTTAATTAACTGGCTTCATTATATATATATTATTTAAGAAAGCAATGCGTTATGTGGGAGAAAAAAACCGTTTTTATATTATCAAACAGATACATTGGCCTGGAAAAAGTGGTCCTCCTTTAAACATGCCTAAATGTGGTTTTCTTGGGAACCGTTGTAAAACCGAAGGTAATAATTTATTTAATATAATATTCAAAATATTAAAGCTAATATTAATCAGTTATTTATATCATTAACAACTACGTTAATGGATATATAAATAATTAACAATTACAAAAATAATTAGTGTCAAAGTTTTTTATTTAGATTATATAATTTGTTGATTATGTTTTTTGCTTTTCTAGATATTTGAAAATTATGGAACTAAGGGATTATTTAAAAAAAATATTATTATAGAAAACTATGGAACTAAGGGAAGATTGCTTTTTACGGCTTCTTTCTGCATAAGGGTTTTTGTCTATTTTCAAGCATTTTTTAGCCTCTGGAAAAAAAAAAAAAACATAAAGCATCTATCTCGGCAACATTATTTTCTAAAAATAGCAACTAAAGTAACCCTTTATAATTTTTAAAAACTTTACCTTTGATTAAAATTAAATAAATCACCTCTATTTATTATTTAAAATATAAGGTAAATGAGCACAGACTTTCACACGACTCACCACCCTATCTCATAACACTGATATATTTGAACACATATATGTCAAAAGATAAATAATCACCAATATACGTATTTCATGTTAAACCAGCAATCATCAGTTTGTCCAGATTATTATCTCTACACACACACACAATGCTCAGATATATATAAAGATAGCCAATATTCATATTTCAATCGACAGGCTTCAATCCACTCCACACTCCAACTCTTCAGCAGTCCATCCAATTGAAAATCTGATGATGGAACACTCAAAGGACACCATGAGACCGAGATTCTCTTCACACCCATGTTGACCTAAAGTCAATCTGACCCCTCATGTATAGGACATAATTATTTAATACATATACGAGGGATGGGCAGACATCTCTACTATATAATAACAGAAATACAGGCTTATTATATATCTGTATCAATATATGATACAGTATATAATAAGCCTGTATTTCAGTTATTATTTAAAATAAAGTAATTTAGAATACAATGATCAAAATTTATATATAGATAATATATATTCAAATATAAAATCTAACAATCTTTATTAATTCTAATTATTTTTAACATGATCTTATCCTAAAGATATGCTTTTATTATACAAACTGCATCTTTTTATTCTATTATTCAAATCAAACTTTATGAATAGAGGTATTAGCACATTAAGTCATTTTGTAGATTTATCTTTCCTTTTGTATTAAAGTTATCATCCATTCATTTCATTTCAATTTACTGCAAAAATATTGAATATCCAATCTTTGCAATTGTTTTTTTGACAGTAAAAAAGGTAAATAAAATTAAACATTAACTTGTTTACAAGTTCTTTAATTTTAAATACGCTTAGATAGAAACAAGTATTAAGTTTGTTATACAATATTCCTACCATGATAGTTTACTCAGACTTTATATTCTACCGATAATTTATTTTAGTAAGTTTTTTTTAAAATTTGAATTCTTCTAAATGTTGATGATAATAAATCAAAAGATTGTCTTTTATAATTCTATTAGTTCATTGAAGAGGAACTCTTGCCCACAAGATATTTGTTTCTAAAGCAATACTTTTAATTTTTTCATTTGAGCTTTTATATGCAGGTTTTTTAAATTAAAGCATTCTAACTCAGATAGTGAACCATACTGTTGAGGAAACATGTTTTTCTGTATGTAATAATATACAAATTTTTTAAAAAGCAGTTTATACATTAGAGAGGGATCCAAGACACTAGTAACAGACATTTTCACAAATGGACAATATGTTTTTTTAATATTATCATTTTTATTTTATTTTAGTGCACACATTATTGACCGGAATGCTGTATGGACTTTCTAAAAAACTTAAAAACAATAACTTGTTGCATGGTACGGATTATTCAGTAGACATCATAAGAAGATTCTGTTATGCCCCCTCCTCTCCTTTTTATTTTTAAAAATATAAATATTTGTTAAATTGCACAGACTAATCTATTTGACAATGAACAATTTTTTTTTTATCATATGTTATAACATATAAAAATTTAAAGAATGTTACATTTTATTGCTTTTATAAACTCATTTAATTCTTCCTTAAACCCTAGTGTTGAAATGCAACAAATTCTCAAATAATATTACAATAAATTATCTTAAATTCCAATTATGTGATCAGTAAAAAAAAAATCTAATAAATGTTCTTGAAAATAATTAAGTAAATATGATTTCCTTTATGTAAATTTTTTATTGATTATTTTAGTTATGAGTAGACGTGATTTTAAATGGAATTATTAAATTAAAAATATAGTATTGGTGGTCAAGAAGTCAACGACAGCTGCTTTACTAGTAGATGTCCCGGGTTTGATTCCAGGCTGATGCTATGACCCGTGGGGGGGGGGTATAGTAAATGTTTCAGAAAATATTTTCTTAATTAAAATCATGCTATTATTAATAATTAAAAAAAATTTTTTTTAATTGTATTATAACTGGTATGATTTTTGTTCTGAGCTCTAATAATTTTATTGATTCAATCTTTTAGGCATATACTCACTTAATATTTTGAATATAAATAATTCTTTTTAAAAAAGTACAGTTCAAACCAAAGAAAATTTTTTCCTAAAAATTATTTTCTACGAT
The DNA here is from genome assembly GCA_028023455.1 of Epiperipatus broadwayi. NCBI lineage: Eukaryota > Metazoa > Onychophora > Udeonychophora > Euonychophora > Peripatidae > Epiperipatus > Epiperipatus broadwayi. The sequence goes on from JAQFVV010000062.1 coordinate 4,770,890, forward strand.
ATTTATTTTTGTTGGAAAAAATATTGCACTTATCTAAAAAGTAATATCAATCGCCTCATATCTATGCTAGAAATGTGAACCGAGTGATGAGTGGAACAACATATTCTATACAGTCTGTCAAGGAATACAGTATTTCCATTAGATTATGTGTAGAGGTGTATTTTAGAACCACAAGTATAGAAATTAAAAACAAAATACATAAGTAAAAAAACAAACATGTATTACTGACTTAATTGAAAAGAATTAAAAAACTGAAATGGAATTGAACTGTACATATATTTAAAAGAGATAATAATAGATGGATAGTTAAAGTTTTAAAAAATTGGATTCAAAGAGATTGTAAAAGTCCTCAAGAGAGGTCACATATGAGATGAATAGATAAAATAAAAAAGTTTTTTGGGATGAGGAGACGTACAAAAACTGGATTAAACTTTAAATATTTTTTCTTTTACCTGTAGTGGATCAATAATTATTGAGAATAGTCATGATGATAACTTTATGAAATAAATCTAGGATCAAGTTATCAATCACTTTGAATATTTTCAGTTAATAAATAATTTAATGGTAAGTCATTAGAAATACATGTAAAATTAGTATAACAAAAAGATTATGTTTGGGTCTATGACCTTTAGCTTTTATTTGTTATTTTATCACGCTATTAAACTACACAGAACTTTCCATTTATTTTTCATATGATTCAAATTTTCTAATAAAAAAATGCCATCATTTAGTCACAAAAGCAGTTTCATTAATACATCATTAGCATTTTAGAATATTGTGGTATAAAAGCTTCGATTTTTTAAAAAAAAATTGTTGGAAGTTATTTATATATTATAGTATTGATTTTTCCCTTTGTTTGTATTTATAATTCAAATTTGCACATGTTTATTTGCTTGAATAGCTAAGCACACTCTCCTTTAAGTCATAAAGAAGAAGAAAATCATTTAGTTAAGCAGATGAATAGTAAACGTATGCAAATTTGAATTATATATTATAACTGAATTTTTAAAAATTAATATCATTAGACAAAATATACAATGATTTCATTGCAGCATTATAATAACAAGTTGGTGACATATTTTATTTTTTGAAATATCTAAATAAAGGCATTTTGTTGTACATCACCATAATCATTATTTTGAGACATTCCCCACTTTAAATCCAAAAGTATTGTAATTGTTATTTTAATTCTAAGTTCAAAATGAATATCTTATAACATTTACTTTTTAAATATTCTTTATGTATTTCCATTGTTAAACTTAAATATTGATTATTATTATTAATATTTTATAATTATAAATTATATCCTTTCACAATCTCTAATTTTAGTTTTTTTTTATATAAATGTAATTATAGACAATTATTTATTTATATTAAATTCTTTAAAATTAATCTTATAATTAACAGTAACTGTCATAATTAATGTAAAATTTTGTTTTTGTATCATCAAAAATAAATATTTTAAAAATAAATGGTATTATACTTTTGAATGTTTTTATTAGTAACACAAACATTTCTTGGAATAATCGTTATAATATTGTTAGCCATCACTTCAATTGTCCTTATTTTTGGAATCTTCTACTTATATATTTATCGGTATGTATATTATTATTTTTTGTAATTAAAATTAATTGGTTTATGTAGCACAAAAATATTTTTTATGTATAACCAATAATTATTTTATGATGTACTGCTAAGCTAGAAAACTACATTGATATCAGTAATACATTTTGTAACACTCTATTAAGGAACGAGTAATCATTCATTCTACCCTAAGACATTTATATAAACTTGAAATGATGGTATGACAGTGTCTAATTAAACTCAGACTAAATAGGTTTTTATATATTGTTATAATTTGTTATTAATAAGCCGTGAAATGCTAATATTACTTTCATTATGTAATTAGAATTAATGACTTAAAAGTGTTTGAATACTCTAAGATCTGACATTAGATTAGTAGCTATAATTTATAGTCATTTCATGTTTTCATCTGTGTTTGCTTTTGACGTTTTAGCAAAATATATACTTATTAAATCAAAGCTTCAACTAAAATAAATTTAATACTTTTAAATCATTATTTTGAATATAAAAATATTTAAGAAAGATGCTCTTTAGTGGATGTTTTCAATTCAACTGTAGCGATTTTTTCTGATGAAAATCGAACCAGAAACTGATCTGCGATCTTAAGAGAATGCCAGCTGATACTATTAATTATTATAAAATAAATAAATGCTCTACAATAAAATAGCGCAAAGTGGATTACTGCTGCCAATACATATATACTTACAATTGACAGCAGTAATCTATTTTCACATTTAGTTAGAATAGCAAAGTCTCAAAACGTAATTATATATGTATAATATAATTCTATATACACACACTATTTATATTTTATTCAGAAAAATGATGATACATGAAGAAAATAGAAGGAGGAAATAAAATAAAGAGTATTGATCATTAAATACTGTTTTTGGGTTGGTGTTTTTAGATCTAGTGTCTGAACCTATTCTAGCACCTCTCTGAGAAATGCCAGAGCATGAAACCATGGTCAGAGGTTTGGGGGGGAGATCCTGACAGAGTTATTTTAAATGCTTTCTCTAAGTAAGCACTTATCACAAAGCTTGTTGAGGAACTGACAATCTTCATTGTTTATAACTTACAAGCTTAAGAGAATAGGGTCATGTGATCTATGACTCTTATTTTGACTATTTATTGATCATTTGTTTCTCTTATCCAACACTTTCTATATGTGAGCAAATGTTTAAGTAATAACCCATTAAATAACCGTCAAGCTGAATGCTATTGAATACAGATTCAATTTGAAAAAAGATACATAGAATCACAGTAATATGCCTAGAATCTCTGTCATATGGCTAGCTCATTCAATTAATCCATATCTATCTATTTAACATATTTAACAACAATAGTAAGAGTAAGTTGAACAATTGTAACTGCTTCTATTGGAGCTCTTTTCAATCTATTCATATCAAACCCTCTCATTCCTAATAAAAATTACATATATTTTTTTAGAGCTAAGTAAATAATCAGTTTGAAGAAGAATATTATAAATTAGTCATTTAATGATTAAGCAATGTTCATTAATTAAAATCATAAGTTGAATTAAATTAACAGCAACTACAAAATAAACAAATTGACTAAATAAACAAGATAAATATCCTATGCATAAATTACAATTACATATCTCAAGATTATGGATCATCTGATTTTTATTTAGAATCAGTTCAAGTTATAAATTTTTCGATCAAATTTATTATCATATCTCAATGCTTACTTTGTGATATGTACCTGCAATTATTTAACTCTTCCCCCAGATGTCAGATGTCATAAAAGTGTAAAATAAAGTTAACTTAGCACATACTCCTGTTCAACAACATTTTTTAAAAAATGCTTAAGATTATTTAGCAGCAATAATAACTTTTAAATTTCATTATGTAAAAGCTGTCTAATATGAGTTTAAATTAGGATATACAATCAATTAATTTCAAACACTGAAACAATTGTGTTTATATAGAGTCAAATGCTTTGAATAAATCAATAAAGCAGCAAAGAAATCACTGCTTTGCTTCTGATGTTTTATTTTTTGCATTTGAGTCACAACAAAAACCATGCCAAATTATGTTTCTTGATTATTAAAATCATATTGATTTTCTGGTAAGTATTTAGCAATGACTGAAAACTATCTATTTAACAAAATTTTTGAGACTACTGTTGTTATAGTACATAACTGATTTTATAAAAATTATTGCAATTTTATTTATCCACTTTATTTTTATATATAGAAATACCAGAAGCATTCTTTTCATAGGTCTATATAATTCTAAAAATTGTAATAATCATTAAATTAATACATGACTATCATATTTTAAAACTTTAAACATAATTCACCAGAATCTGTAATTTTTAATTCTTAAAATTATAAAAACTTGTTTTAATTAAATCTAAATAAGTAGTTAGATTAGACAAATTGTTCAAAATCATTATTTGAAATTTTGAGTTTTTATTCAAAAAGTGATAAAAAAAGTTATCTCATCACCTGTTTGAAAAAATATCATTGACAAATAAAATGATGATATTAGGAAAATTTAAGAAGATTATAATACCATTTTTTTAATTCATATGGTTACTTCAGTGTTAAAATAATCTAAAGTAATCATGATTAGGTAATGCAGATTTAAACTATCAATAATTTGTAATTCTTCTTATCAGTTAGTCAATTTCTAATTTTAAATCTCACAAAGCTTCATATTCAATTTATTATTAAAAATATTGTTCTCCTTTTAATTAAGATAATATTATCATAATCAGAAAGTCAGCCATAAATCTTCTTTTTAAAAAATCCAAGAATATAATTATTTATATCTACTATACACTCTAAAAAAATGAAAATTCAGGATCAGTAACACAACAATTTTACAAATATAAATTAGTAACTTTACTGTTTAATAGTTATTGAAATTTAACATGGATAGTAGACATTCACATTATTTAATGCTTTTATTCAACTTATATTTTTTGTATGTTTTGTTAAGTGTTTGTTTGCTTCATGGATATAGTTTAAGTAAGAAGTGCAAAAGGTGATGTAGATATTTTTTGTTTGAGTATTGTTTTTTTCATAAATATAGTTTAATGCATATGTGCTTTGTAGATTTAACTATATAAATGAACACTCTCACTTTCTAAACACAAGAAAAAGTCTTTGTGAAAAGATAGAATAAATCCATCTATCTTTTTAATCTAAACACTTATGTATGGGCAAATCTTAAGTATTTGAAAATGAGAGTGTGAAGATGTATTCATTTATATAGTTAAATCTACAAAGTGCACGTGCATTAGCTTATTATCTTATTAATATTACAGTTTATATAAAACATACTGCCATATAAAATAAATGTATTATTTAAATATAGTTTAAGTAAGATATACAAGAGAGCAGTATAGGGATTTTTTGGTTTTAATTGATAGCTTCTAAAATTGAGCTTATAAGGGTAATTTTTGGGGGGTTTCAGTTGAAAGCTTGATTTAATAATTCATTAGACACATATACAAGAACCTACACATAATAAATCTGATATATAAGAGGTATGCATATTAATGTATTGCACAATTATTAAAATATAGATTAATTTTAATATTCTCATGGACAAATGAATTCATAGTATTATTTCCAAGAGCTTCCATATAATAAAAATATAATAGTTGATGTTTCAGTACAATAACAAGTACTTTCCTCAGAGCTTCTTCCTTCTCAAATCATAAGAATGAGTATGGGTGATATTTAAAATTATTTTTTTCCTTTGTTATTTTCTCCCCACTTTTAAATACTATTGGTTGAGAAGTTTAAAAAAATATTTTATTCTCCAATAGCTCTTTCCAAATATTATTAATTTTCTTTACTTTACACTTTTCATTTATGCTGTTAGGCCTTTTAAAAATCTCTATAGTTTTTCTTAGCAGTCTCTGCTCATATTGTTCAATATTTGAAAAAATATGTGTTTTATTACAATTGATGTCGTGGTTTGTTAATTTAGTGTGTAAATAATAATGGCTGATGAATTAGATTTTTCTCTAACTGCCAAAATGTGTTTTTCCTTTCACATATTTATTCTACAATTCATCTGAGCAATGTATGAATGTAAAAAAACTCCACATGGAATTTCATATACACCATAAAACTACAAAGGAATACTATCTTTAGGGCATAGAATTACTTTGTTAATTTCTTTAAATTTAGTATAAATTGTATAGATATTTTTTAAAAACATTATCAATTTTATCAGTTACTCTCTTTATATATAGCAGAACAGTCTTAATTTTTGAAGTATAAAATCATTTTTCTTATTATATAAAAAAGCTCTATTAATAATCCTGTGATCAAAAATTTAATATATATATAACAGTAAGTGATAAATACATCATTTAAAATTGAATTCATATAGTGATAGATAGTTATAAAAAACGGAATTGCAAAATATTTAAATACTAAAAAATATTTTATAGTAAATGCTTTTATTTATCATGCACTAAAAAAAAGAAAATAATTGTTTCTTCTAATATAATTGGTGTTATTAGATAGAACTTGAAATAAAAGTGTCAGGGTTGCAGAAAGTAATTAATTCTATTCCTATGTGGACCCTCAAGCTTTTATTTTAAGTTTAATCTATAAATGCCAATTGTAGTAGTTTTTAGTACATGATAAATAAAAACATTTATTATAAAAACTTTTTATCTCCATTATTTTGTATGAATGTGATTGAAATAGACTATTATTATAATATAACTATTTTAACCTTGGAATGTACTAATCTGAGATTTATCCATAAATCAGTATTTATATTTGTGTAAAGGGAACTAATTTGTATTTTGAATAAAATTAGTGTCTATAGAATGTCCAGTTTTGAGAGTAAAAGCATCTGAAATTTTGATTAATCAAATTGACTGATGATAGTCAATTCATGTTGATGCAAAAATTGTGTAAGAAAAGGAGACCACATAGGTTTTATAATATTATTATGATTATTTTCATTAATTTTGAGTCAACGTTTACTGTTCATATAAACATTTGCATGAAAACTCTAAAAATATTCTTTTAACGACGGTAGCATGTGAATATTATCCAACAAGAAATAATAAGAATCCTTTTACTGAACTACTTCAATACAATGGTAAAGTATAGTTATCAATATATGAATCATAGATAACAGAGTATAAAACAGTTTTTCAACTCATTAGGATTTCATTAATACATCTAAAAAACATAATTTAATAATGATAACTTAATGTCATGACAAATCCAACACCACTACAACCTCCATTTATTTGTTTAATTAAAAATTTTTTTTTGGTTAACATTTTTTCTAAAAATATAGATTTCTTTCTTAAATCATGATAGGGTTTTAACTATAAAAGTCCTCCTTTCAGGTCTTAAAAGATTCATTTTAAGTAAAGTTGCAAATTCTATATATGGATATTTGACAAACAATTAAAATATTTATTTTTATTACTATTGTCTTTTTCCTTACCAATATTAGCATAATTAATTTTACAAATATTTATTTTATTTTAGTGAACTATTAGTTGGGATTAGGGACCTAGATAGACTAAGAAATAACATATTTGAAATGACTTTTTCTATATTCCTTTTATTCCATTACTATATATATATATATATATATATATATATAGTAACAGTAAATAATGCTAGAAGCTGGCTCTTCAAATGTTTCATGCATTTGGGTGGCAAAACTGTATGGTAATTATAAAGGTAATAGGCAAGTGAGGTTGGCTTTCTTTATTTAATATTCATTACAAACTGATCAAGCCAAAATTGTAACTATAAATGATAGATCAATAATAAGAAATCTATCACTTCTGGATAGCTAAACTTATAAAAGATAAACACATTTATATCTAAGACTCTTCTATTAAATATGTGGTACTTCCAATAAATATAGATCGAAATCAAAGGGGCATTTTATTGATCTCAAAATATATTTAAAATAAATATACTAATAATCCTAAAGTTTCTTTTAATGTAAACATAATCCTTTTCCTTTTTATATTACACTATTACAATATCTAATAATAATTTAATATAGGTAAGCAAAGAAAAATATTAATGTATGAGTATTTACTATCTCAGGGTAAGTATCAAAATGCCATAGCGAATCAAATATGTGTAATTCAAAATCGTGTCAACTTTATAAAGAAAATACACGAAAATCAAATTTAATAAAATTATATACATTTTATTGATATTTAAGTGATTTAATATTATTATTAATAACACCCATATTTATGAAACTACTATAGCTTTTCAAAGTATTTTAAAGAAAAATAAAAAAATTCCAAAATGAAATGGTGCTATTTATGTTAAAACATCACATGATCACTATTCTCCATGTTTGCTCATAACTGTTGTTATAATAGGCAAAACTCTCTCCATACAGTAGTGTCACTCTAAGCAAGACAGAGTAATCAATAGATGCCAGAAGGCTTGTGCATAAAATCCCTATCTAGTGCCTATTCATCAAATATCCCCAAACTAGTTTCTGGCTTATGGCCTTCGTCAGTGAGGAGCCTTGGATCTGAGAGCACTGCACCTAGATCTTAGGATCTAATGAAACCTTCCAGCATCCACTTTTTAACTCTATATAACTACTAAACTATGAGAATAAAATTGAAAAAAGATATTTTCAATCTAAGCTCAATAGCTCAAATAGTCATATGGGTCTGAACTCAGTTCAGAACCCATACATTTTGGTGTCTTTGGCTTTTTACAACCATAGCCACCATCTTCCTATAAGGCAGGATTGGTATTAAACCTTAAAACATCACATGATCACTATCCTCCATGCTTCCTCATAACTGTTGTTATAATAGGCAAAACTATCTCCATACAGTAGTGCCACTCTAAGCAAGACAGAGTAATCAATGGATGCCAGAAGGCTTGTATATAAAATCCCTATCTAGTGCCTACTCATCCCAATATCCCCAAACTAGTTTCCAGCTTATGGCCTTCATCAGTGAGGAGCCTTGGATCTGTGAGCACTGCACCTAGATCTTAGGATCTAATGCAATCCTCCAGAAGCCACCTTTTAACTCTACATAACTACTAAACTATGAGAATAAAATTGAAAACACAGATATTTTGAAAATATCTGTGTGTTTTCAATTTTATTCTCATAGTTTAGGCTGCTGGAGGGTTGCATTAGATCCTAAGATCTAGGTGCAGTGCTCACAGATCCAAGGCTCCTCACTGACGAAGGCCATAAGCTGGAAACTAGTTTGGGGATATTGGATGAGTAGGCACTAGATGGGGATTTTATGCACAAGCCTTCTAGCATCCATTGATTACTCTGTTTTGCTTAGAGTGGGACTACTGTATGGAGAGAGTTTTGCTATTTATGTTCAGTGCTGCTAAAAAAAAATCTTAAACTGGTTATATAAAAGAATATTATAATTATTTGCTAATAAAGTAAATAACTAATTTAGAACACAGTTATATATATATATATAAAATACAGTTTTTATATGTATTTTTAGATAAAAGTTCATTTTAATAATACATTAAACTTATCTAATGATACAAAATTTAATATCAGAAGTTTTTAAACAAACAAACTATTTAGGATTACAAATAATGACTTGTTTAATAAGTGGCAAAAGTAAAATAAATATAGTACTACATATATTCAAGTACCTTCTCACTTAACATATAATAAAGAATTTTATCATCTCTTACATAAAGACAAATTAGCTACACAATGAGAAGGATTCACTTTTCTCAAATAAAACATATTTGTAATAAGAGGAACTCACATCTCTTATACAAACAAAAATTATACATATATTACCTCATGTGATAGCACCAAGTATACAAAGGCCACTATTCAAATTATTCATATAACAAACTAAGCTTCCAATACATTATTTCTAGTTCTTGTATCATTAATGATTTACTATATATCGACACAATTCCTTTTAGCCTGGAAGTGATGTATTTATAAGATTTAAAGTTTATAATGATAATAAATGTCAATAATCATTATATAACTCTTAATATATATATAACCATTCAAACAAAATTATTATATGGGATGTTTGCAAACATGTATTACATATAAAGCAAAAAAAAATTAATATGACCTTTGTTGTTTTAAAAGAATGTTTCTTTGGGAGAATATAAGAAAAAAATGCATAGTAACAATTCATAATAAAAATTATTATTAATAGAAATAAAGTATTTTTTTTTTTTTAAATCTAAAGTCATAAATTCAAAGTTTATTTTTAAATTCTTTCTATTTAATTTAATTTGATTTTTCAATGGGTTTCCTGATGATAATTGTTGATGAAATAAGAAAGTGAAGATTTACTAAAAAAAAGTTCATTTTTGTTAAATTTTAAAAGTTCTAAATTAAAAAGTCTTGTTCCCGAAACTTGTTTAGATGATTACAGGTGGACATAAGCATTTAAGAATTCTTGGAAATGTTAAAAACTATTAATTGGTCCATGCAGTAACATTCTTTTTCCAGATATCTTTAAAATGTAACTTCTTTAATGCTGAGGTTTAGAAAAGATAGATTTCCTTTTTGTTAAATAAGCTTTTATTTTATTTTAGGCTTTTATTTTATTTTAATATAATGTAGGCAATTGGAATGGAGAATTCAAAAGTCCTATTAGACTATCTTTATCTAGCTAACTATCATGGTTAATAACTTTATTATTATTGCCACTTTTTATAACTATATTGAAAGAAGATAATCTAGTTGCATCAAAAGTTTCTTATTAAGTACCAAGTTTTCTTTCATTTTTGTTAAGGCAAAAAAAACCCTTTCTGCAAAATTAATAACATCTGAACTTATTATGATTATCTCCTAGAAACTACACAATGATAAAATTTTCCATTGTCCACTTTGCATACCACACACACCTTGAACATTTGTTTTTGAATGCTTTGTGTCCAAATATTTCTAAAATTAACCTTAACATTAACAAAAAATAATAAAAGTATAACTTAAATAATTAATTTTATATAATTTTATAAAATTAAAATCTTATATCTTCTTGTTCTTTTAAATACATATTAGCACACATATACATTTTGACAAGTATTAAAACTAGAATAATTGCTTATAATATTTCAATCTCTTTTTTTTATTTAAAAAAACCTTTTCTCTTAAATGTGAATAGAGGACGTCAATCTTAACAACTTTCAAAAAAAAAAAATAAATAAACAATTTAAAAAAAACAACACAACTTTACATGTGAAACAAATAGGCACAATAGATTCCTATTTTTAAAGTCAGATTTTTGACTGCAACTATAGACGATTAAAATGACATTTTTATTTTTATTTTTTAAGGATTGTGTATATATTTTAATTTACAGTGAAGTCTAACTACTACAATATATATAAAGAAAAGCTGGTCAGATGTCATTAGCTAATAAAATATCAATATGTACATCCATATTTTATTGTCAAAAACTTGAGATTAAAATGATATACCCCTTACTTTAAAATTAGGATTTAAATAAGGCTTGATTTCTTTAGAAAGCATGTGAATAAAGTTGAATTCCAAACTCAAGCCAGATTGGATGGCAGAAATAATAGTTTGAAATTATTCTTAAATCAACAACAGTAAGTGTCAGGATCTCATTTTGTAAACAGTTATAAATAATAAGTAGAAGTCAAGTAATTATAAATATTTCAATAACCACAGTGTAAATTATAAGTAATGAAGAAACCAATTAATTTCCATTAATTGTAAAATATAAATGTATATATGTGCTTTATATAAATAAGTTCAAATAAAATAATCTTCAAAAAATAAATGGAAAGCAAACATTAAAAAATGTTAACTGGGCCAAAAATCAAGAAATTGTATAAATGATGACAAAGTAGTGCTGTGGATTTTAAAATGAAGTTTTAATTACAATAAAAGTATTATGTGGGCCTTTAAAATTAAATTTAAGAATGCTTGTTGAATAACAGAGTATATAATATAAACTTTATTTTAAAAAATATAATTTTAATCACTTAGCAATCAAAATTATGGTCTTTTAAATTTTATTTAAAATTGAAGTATTAATATTTTTTACTTTACTTAAATTAGAACAAATATTTAACTAGTTTTTCTAAATTTAATTTTAATGGTCTATAGAATACTTTTCTAACTATCCAATTATCAGTTAATTAGCTGGTAAATAGCTATTTGTAGCTTCAATTTTGAGAAGGTTCTAATAAGTTTTTAATTCTGAATAGTGTTATACAAAAAAATTTTTTTTAAATTTTTTACATGAATCTCTTTATTTTACTCTTAAAGATAATTTACATTTTTGCTGTGTTTCCAAATTTAAATTAGTATTGATTTCCAAATTTTGTTTATTTGTCATAATTTACTATTAAAATATATTAACATGAATGGGATAAAAACAGTCCATTTTAATGTATTAAATGTCTGTGAGAAATTCCATTATGATAGTCAAGAATTATTATTTTTTTTACATGAGTTTCAGAAAATTATTAAAATTTAATCCAATTTAAAAAAATTTAAGACCATTTTTGAAAAAAATTCAGATTAAAAAGAAAGGAAAAAAAAGAGCTATAAGATAGATTCCAATATTAGAATACAAATATAATTGGAAATGAGATTCCACTAATTCAAAGACATAAATTATACTGTTCCCAGTAAAAAAAAATTGAAAATTTAAACCCACTAAAAAAAATGTTGATGGGATAGAAAAAAATCACATCTATATTGGGGGGTAAAAAAAATAAAAGAGCAACCAGTTAATGTACAAGACTTTGATATAATAAAACTTAGAATTTCTTTAAAAAAATTGTTTATTTCTAAAATTTATTTATAATAGAGAGATTTGTTATTGCTCTGGTTACAATTTGCATGAAAATATGTAAATTGCATCAGTATAGCTTAATTAATATTTTAAATTACAAATATCAAATTTTTTGCTTGGACTAAATATTATAAAGTCAATTTAGTTCAGATACAAACTTGTAGATTAAACTGTAGTAATTTGATAATAATAAATACAATTTATCCAAACCACTTCAAACACTTTTTAGCAAAACTTTTTATTTGTACATATACATACATCTGCATTTCGACTGACCTGCAGTCTTCTTCAGAGCCAGTTTATTTTATTCTCTTAAACGTAGGTGTATGTATATGTACAAATAAAAAGTTTTGCTAAAAAGTGTTTGAAGTTGTTTGGATAAATTGTATTTATAGAATAATACTGCAAAATAAAGAAAAGTGTGATTTTAGTAATAATAACAAATACTAAACAAAGATAATAAAAAATATATTAGAAGTTGTAATCTGGAATAAATTAATAGTGTTTCTTCAGTCAGTAATATATTTTGTTGGTTATTCACCCCCCCCCCCCTGGAATGTCTTTATAAATACTATCAAGTTCTGGTAATGAAATAGAAGTTTTAAGTGTATCTAAGATATTACACATGAAAAGAAAAAAGATGGATGGGAATATAATTCTAAATTCAGTGTACTATTAGTACAATTGATTCTGTTGAATTTTAAAATATCACATATTGAATTATCTTTCCACCAATCAGTAGTTTCTATTTTTATAGATTACTTTTATTGAAAATACTCCATTCATCCAGTTATGCATGAATTTATTTGGATTAATTTGTCTAAATTATATCTATTTGATTTTTATAAGTCCACCATTGATATGAAAACATCAAGATTACTGCACACTAAATTTTTATCTATTTTTACCAACGTTATCATTAATACTTCATCTTATATCTATATACAATTAATTATCTTTATAACTTTATATGCGTTGGGAATTATATATAAACAATATAATAAAATGGATGTTGAGGCAGTAAGTTTTGGAAAAATATCACAAAAAGGGACTGACATTAAAAAAAAACAATAACTGCAAAATATTTTTAAAAAAAAAAAAAAATTTTAAAATTTGCTATTGTATTAATTTCTATTTGAATGTTTTGTATTTCTAAGATGTTTAGTTGGATTAAATCAGGCATAAGTCTAATTTTTTGTTGTCTGTGTACTTCTAGGATTTTTTTTTTTTTTAAAAAGATACTTATTTTGAATCAATAATAACAGAAATAAATAAATTAAAAAAAACAACAACCAGATTCAATTTTAAATAAAATAACAAAATTTTATTTAAAACCATTGCGTAGAACTTAGCAGATTTCCTATTAATGGATTTATGTATACAAACTATTTTTGGTAAATATGCCGAATATTATAATTAATTGTATATTAGCAAGAAAACCTTACAGTATGCGTGATTTTTTTTGTTGACATTTAGAATTTAAAAAGATTAATTTAATAAAAGTCATGGAAGCAGGAAAATAAACATAATGTCAATATTTTTGTTAATAAAATAAATTACTTTTTACTTAGACATTATTGTAATAGCAATCTTCGAGACTTTGTGTTTTGAAAATTATTGTAATTTATCGTCCCGTTAATGATAATTGTTTTATCTTTTTAATTCAAAATAAAATAAAATTAGATGAATATAAAAATTACACAATAACATCAAAGATTTGTAAGAAGTAGTGTGGGCAGATAATAAATTCCTGTATAATTGATAAATACATTTGACAAGAATATCTAAAACTTATTACAATACAAATTCTCTCTAACATAGCGAAAGATTAATCAATGTTTTAGTATATTATCGTTAGTAAATGACTTTGTAAATAATATGTATTAAGTTTCGCTGCTTAACTTTTAAAGCAAGATTAAATTATGTAAACGTAAATTAAAATTGTATATTTTATATTTTTCTTTTCGATAAAGAAAATCGTATTTGTTTAAACTAAAACATATATTATTACATTAGTAATTAATTCTGAAATCGGATAATACTTGCGCTGAAATTGAAGAAATTGGCTATTTACTATGAAGGAATGAATATTATAGTTGAAAATATAAAATTATTATGCTTGAAAAATCAGGAACTTAATTGTTTTAGTATTTAAATTCTTATTATCACTAATCATATAAACATCTGTTATGCGATCATATGACGTTTGCGTAAGTGACAATTTCAGAATTATTGATTTATCTATTTATAAAACTGAGATTTGCTTTCAATTTTATCATTGTATTAATCGGTATACGACTTAAATATAAAATTGTTATTTATTGTATGGTTTTGGATCTAAGGAGAATTCCATTAAGTTTTATTTAAATGACGTTTTGGATAATTTGGATGGTAGAGATTTTCTTTGCTGAGCTTGGCCTGACAAAATACAATTTTGTATTTAAAAAAACATTGCAAATTATTAGAAAAAATTTTGGCTGCTAAAGTTGTTTTTTTTCACTGACAGAGCTAGCAAAAAATTTTAGACTATTTTTTTAAAGAACATGTGATTTCAAGAAATTGTATCTTTTATTACTGAAATTACATCTTATATGCCCATACATACTATTTTCAGGATGCAAAGCAAAACAATATCAGTGTATCACTATGCACATGAAAATATTTATTCTTTTTATTTGTATATTGAAATAACAAAACACATTTTTCAAATAGTTGATAAGCATTTTTTAAACAGCTTCAGAGCTCATAGATGAGATAAAGATAACAATGGAATTATAAAAATAAATATAACTTGATAACACACAAAAAAAATAAAGCATATTAAATATGAAACTCATATAAAATATTCTATAAAACATTTTCAGACTTTTGTAAAGATACTATGGATCAAATAAAACTTTTTTGCATTTTTGCCATTTGACATATTTAAAAAATATGTGAATGATAATATGTTAAAGTGAAGAGAGATAGTTATGAATGACTTCAAAAAAAAAGTTCAATAAATGAATTGGTAGAAATGGAAAGAATTTCAGAGAGGAATTATTGAAATATCAATTTCCATGTTTATGTTTAGTAATTGGCAAAGAGTATTGACTGCCAAATCCAGACCAATACTAAATGTCAATTAAACCATATGTTAGTCTTAGTTTAATTTCAGATCAGAAGACCATTGCTTAGACTTGCAGCCTAGAATATCAAGAGATGTTACATAAGAATTTACTGTTGAAAATATTAATTATACCATTACCAATAGATACTTAAAATTGCCTCTAAAGTTGTGACAATAGACATTTTTTAGAAACTCCAATTAGCAAAGCGACAACAGTTAAGAAATACAATATATTAATCTAATAACAAAGAAAACTATTTTATTAACAGTTCAATAAATACAGTAATATGGATAATTTAATGAATTGAAATCATTTCTTCTTATTTTGGCATATATTGCATTTGAAATCAGGTAGCCCCTGAATATTAACAAACATAAAATCTTATATTAATAATTTTGTATCACCTCTGAAGATTATCATTAAGTAACTATTGTTTATCTGATTCTGTCAGATATATGTTAGCTAAGTTCAGAGATGCACATTTTTTTTATTATCTTAAAAGAATAGGCAATAATGAAACATTAAATTAACTTTAAATATCTGCAAGGTAAAGGCTATTACAAATTCAGAATTGTACACTATGTATTTTATCCCTATGCCACATTAAAGGTAAAACAAAACAATAAATAACTTCTAACAATCCTTAATACAAAGTAAAATAAAATTGATGAGGAGAAATGTCTCTAAATCTGAGTGAAATGAAAGTCATCCATGAGTATCTGAAGCAGCAATAATATATATTAAGGAGATACAAAATTCAAATGCCACAAATAAATGTTTATGAGATTGATACATAAAATTCACACACATATATGCACTAATACTTGATACTGACATATATTTACATAAACAAAAAATAGCAAACTGCCTCAAAGTTTTAAGCACAATAAAATTAACATACTAAACTATTTATATAACATGCTTATCAGCATTAGATACACATACCTTGATTTATATTACTATGAAATATCTTATTTAAATTATTTTGAATAGCTTCAGAGAGATAAATTTTATTAAACTAATGTTTAACTATTTAAAATCTGTATCATTCTTATATTCTTTTAAAACATTTTCTTTTGGAGAAGGATTGATTTAAGTTGAACTAAATTTTGTTTATTTAAAATTATATTCATTATTTAAAATTCTTTAGAAAAAAAGGGGAAAAACATTTAAGAAACAAAACTGATTTTTCTTTCATCTTGAATATTTTAAGTCATAGACTATTATACAACTAATTTTTAAAAGTACTTTGTAAAAGATAATGAAAATTTTGATTAGCATCTACATCTTTAGAAACAGATATTTAAAAAAGCATATCACTATCAAATACACTAAACTAAATCAAGTATTATAAATTTAAGTATTAAAACTATGTTATTATGAAATATAAATAAAATAAATACTTCAAATCACATAAATTATAGGTTTTCCAACATCTCTAACATTATGAGCTTATGATAACTATAATTTTAAAATTTTATTAAATCATTCCTTAATTCAGTAAACTGGTTATCTTAAGTCCAAAATATGGCCAAGAAGAGACTGTTTTTTATAAAATTAAAATTATATTTATGTATGTACATTTTTCTATTGGCATGACAAAAAGAAATCATTGGTGTTTCACTAATGAAATCTTTTCCATTGATGGTTTTCAAATATTAGTCACAATCAGATTTTACTTTTCCAGGTAGTTTGTTTTATTTCACTTTTACTTTTGGAAAGAGCAACTGTTTTAAATGCAGTTTCATATATATGACGATAGTTGGTACAGTGTTGAATCAAATTCAGAAAGTAGGTATTAAACATCCTGATGCTTATGGGCTCTGTGCTTTGGTACTGAAGTTCTTTTAGTGCATTCTAGCCACACATTGTAGTCACTTCAACTGCTGATACAGATTCTGAAATAATTCATGTTGACAGCAATGGTCAAAGTCCAAAGAAAAAAATTTTTTTCTGAGTCTAAGCTTCCAAATTGCAAACATATTTTGCTGATATAATTAATCATGCCAGCAATTATTTCTAATTATCCCCATTTCATAATCTCCAAATTATGTTAAATTGATATTTAAAACTTTTTAAAATGAAACAAAGACTAATAAAAAAATCAGTTTTTAAAGAATGTCACCTAATAATAAGTAAAATATTAAAGATTTTAAAACTTCTCATTCGATAATTTAATATACAAAATTAACAAATTATTCTGATTATTTAGTTAGATTTAATTAAGCTTTGTTCCTATAACATGATTTATTTAGTTAAAATAAATTGGTTTTTTTATCTTTTAAAACTAAATTAGAAATTGTCTCAATTTTATTTTAAGCACAGACTTTTTTCAATCTGTAGGTGTGTCTATAATAGAAGTCTAAATTTTATAGGGAAATTTTATTTAATTTGTGAAACTTCAATTTTAATTAATCACTGCTAACTACTTTTATTTTTTAATTTTAAATTTTATAAACTAAGATGGACAATCTATCTCAATATATATTGTAATGGTCTGGAAAATTAGGGGGGTGGAATGGGGATATGGTACCTATTATGATCTATATAAAATAATCAAATGAAATATAAAAGGAGTGCAGTGAATAGAGTAGAAAATCAGCATAAACAAAACCAAAAAATGCATCTCCAGTTTTACAGAAGAATAATTAAATCAAAACTCATCAACAATCAGCAAGGAATCAATAATCAGCAAACAGTCTTGTGATTGAATTAAAGAGGCACAATACAAAACACTACTTATCTAGCCACTATCAAACTCAAAGTAGAATATAGCACAATTATTTAGATACACGTACTTAAAGTGCTAATCTATCATTCATTATAAAAAATAATGCTAAGATACATGACAATCTTCATCAATGCTTTGGCTGCATAATACTACAAATGTACTGGCCAACTATACACTTAATTTTTAATGAAAAACAAAATGCAGTGAATAGGCTTTAAAAGTGATACTTTTGCATTATCTAGAGTTATCATCAGGAAGTCCAAACACATACATAAACACATACATTCTTATAACCATTATAATCTAAATTAGTTGAGGAAACAAAAACTCTATGAATTGTTACTGTGAGCAAAAATAAATAAATACAACACTTATTGTAATTTATTTTAAAATAACATTACAGGGATAATTTGAAAAGAATTTCTCATACTCTAAGCTATATCAAAATCTAGTTACACATACTGCCAATTCATAAAACAGATATCTGGAAAAATAAACTATTAATGCTGGAATATTTTTATAAACAATCATTTAATAAACTAATTGATTAAATCTTACTGAGCTTTGGAAGCTAATCCATGTCAACAGCTTTAGGTCACTTGAAATTGGACCCTTTTTGAGCTACGGTGATATTTTTATGCTTGTCTGAAAGCTTAGAAAAAGTCCCATAAGACACTGCCCTCTCATGAATTATTTTATAAGTAAAAATCAATAATAGTGACATTTTAAGTCTAACAAAAGGAGAAAGCAGTCGTTCTAAACACTGATTGGCTGATGATTATTTGATCAAAAAAAGACTGCCGATAAATAATTTTCACCACTGAAATTGAAAATATATGTTTTACCGTGTTTTTTTATATTTTTTTCCATACATATTATAAATTATTTTCATAAAATATGCTGAAAATATAATTATTTTACAAAAGTAGTAAGATTTTATTAAAAAATTGTATACTTTTACATGAACATAAATTAACAAAGAAACCAGTGAATAGCAACAATTTTGATATCTGTCAAAAGTGTAGATTTTCTAACAAAAATTAATGTTTTAGAATATTTATCTGGTATTTATTTACACATTATAATGTATTTTGGTAAAATATGCTGAAAATATAATTAGAAATATAGTAAGATTTTACTAAAAAATTCTTAACTTTTATAATAATGTAAATTGAGGAAAGAAATCAATGACGTTGCATCACTTTGTAATTTGCTAAGTTTTTTTTATTTATTTTTTTCGCTATTGAATATTTTTATAATTATAAATAAAAATTTACTTTTAAAAATACTTTCATTTACCTTCATAACCTAAAAAATTATTAATATACTTTTTACAAATGAAACTAAAATGAATATAATATTAAAAGATGAATATATTTTTATTGTTGATTCTGTAATTAACCAATCAAAAGCTTAGAGTTTTACCTCACTCATCCAACTGGAATTTTCATCATGGAAAATGTTTTAATAATTAAAAAATTTTAAAAAATGCCATGGTAATATGATAATTCAAATTTATAAATTCTTACCAAAAATATAGTTTCATAAAAAATAACTATTTTATTTTTATTTTTTAAATTAATTAACTTTTGCTTTCTTTAAATTATTTCTTGAAATAACAAAAGTTGAAAAACTGCTTTTCAATTAGAGATAAGAGCATTTGGGGAGTGAGGAACAATATAAAGCAAAGAAAAACATATTACATGTCAAATTAAAAAAACCCATTTTATAATTTTGAAAGGAAAAATCACCTGAATTAAAAATAAACATGTTCAATTAAAAACTACTACTAATATAATTATTAATTAATATCAATTGTTACTTAATTTTAAAACTTTACATGATCACCATTTCTTATGCTTGCTTATAACTGTTATTAAAACAGGCAAAACTGTCTGTACATATTGCCACTCAGTGCAAGTCAGAGTAATTAATGGATGCCAGAAGACTTAAGCACAAAATCATCATCTAGTGCCTAGATCATGGTGCAGTGCTCTCAGATTCAAGGCTCCTCAGTGATGAAGGTCACAAGCCAGAAAGTAGTCTGGGGATATTGGATGAGTAGGCACTAGATGGGGATTTTATGCATGAGCCTTCTGGCATCCATTGATTACTCTGTCTTGCACTGAGTGGCAATGCATATAAAATTAATTTTAAGGTGCACATAAAAAAATAAAATACCTTATACCAGTGTTGGTAATCTGCAGCCTTAGTGCTCCATGTGGCCTTACCTGTAATTTAAATTTGCATTGGAAAACTGGTTCATTATAATGTATGTGTTGTGCCAAAACTGATGGTATCAACTTTGGCTGTAACTCAATCTCAGTCTTTCGCTGTAGAACATAGTGTCATATGTGAATTACTATATAAAATAACACATATACTTAGAAAAAAAGGCAAACCATTGAATGACATAGAAATAATAAATGAATGTATTGTTGAAGCAGTAGGCTATTTAGATCCAAAAATGTTGATAAATACAAAGAATTACCTCTTTCAAAAGAACTATAACTGAGAGACAGGGAGTCAGCTCAAAATGTGACAGAACAACTTTGAATAATAACAGAAAATAAAGATATATATATTTTTCAATAGCTTTAAATGAAAGCACTGATAAAAGTGACTCAGCACAGGTATTATATTTTATTCATGTGACAACTAAAGATTTTTATTGTGACAAAGAACTACTTACTTACATTGGTTACACTTACTTAATGAACTTGAGAAACTGATATTATTAACAACTTTATAAAATATGTTGTAAATCAGAACTAAATCTTAATAATGTGATTAGTGTATACATTGATGATGCACCATCCATGAGAGGTAAATAAGAAGAATTCATTTCTTTCTTTAAAAAATTCAAATTTGGTAAAGTTAATATCATTCCACTGTATATTGCACTAGCAAAATCTTTGTGTTAAATCAACTATTTTACATAATACTATGGATAAAGTTATTGCAATTGTTAACATTATCATTGTGAATTCCAAAACATGCTTACATTAGATGACAAAGCAAATAGTATTGATTTACCCTATTATTGCAAAGTTTGCTGGTTATCAGGAGACAAATTTTGACTAATGTTTTAACTTTACAAGAATAAATTTTAATATTTTACAAAGAACAAGGAAAAACATGCAAATTATCAGATAAAATTTTTTGTAGAAGCACTGCATTTTTGTCTGATATTATGGCAAAGCAAAATGATTTAAATATTTCCCTGCAAGTTAAAACTAAACACACACACATATATATATATATATATGGTGAAATATTCAGGTAAATCGAAAAATTTAATATTTTTCAAAACTTGATACACTCAGGTGTATCTGAAGATCACTTGCCAAAATTATTAAACATCTTAAACAAGTAGATATATTGAATCCAAAAACTTTGATGATTATGTAACTATCTTGGATTACTTAATTGAAGAATATGTGGATTTTCAGATTTTGAAGAACATACTTTTGCAATGAAATTAGCTTTTGAACAACACCTGATTGTTATCTCAAAAGCACCTATGAAACTACATATGAAATTAACTGAGTTAGGAGAAGATAATATTATGAAATCTTTTCTTGATAGCAAAAAAAATCTTATTCGAATATAAAAAATTGAGTTAAATACCCATGATATCTCAACATGCATACCATTTACTTTCCAGCTTTGGAAATCCCTACTGTTTCAAATCAAAATTTTCACATATGACACAACTTAAAAACAATTTAAGGTCACAAATAACTAATGCTCATTTAGAAGATCAACTTAACCTATGAGTTACAAAGCTTAAAATCAAATATTCAATTACTTACAAGCAAGGAACAAATGCAAAAGTGTCAATAACTTACATTATTTTATGAATCTAAAATAAAACAATTGTTACCAATTACCTAAATTTTTCATGTACTTGTGTGTAATTCACACAAAAATATTACTTTCTTGTACTTTTTTTTATTATACAATAAATCTATAAAAATATAACAAATGATCATTTAAATTGAGATTTGAAAAGTTATTACTTATTAACTACTCCTTAGTATTTATTTTAGTTTACTATGAGGATTAGTGTAAAACAAATTCAGAAAATTCATATGGCCTTTTTACTTCTGCCAAAGTTGAATGTAGCCATCAATGGTAAAAAGATTCCTCATCTCTATCTTATACTATGATTTTAATTTTTTTAAAATGCAATTTTTGCATTTGTAATTTACTTTTTCTCCAGGTAAATGTTCTTTTTGAAACTTCTTAATTCCATATTAATGCACACAGTTATTTCATTTTGCAAAAGAATATTTCAGACTAACACACACAGCAAGCATTTATCTATTTTGTTCTTCAATATATTTTTTTCAGTTCAGGCTAGCACATACAGACACTGATGTTCTTGGTTGGAGACAAAATTTGGTTGCAGATTACTTTAAAGACATTTTTCTTCTTTATATTTTTCTAATGAGGCATGTTGCATGGAGTTAGATGGTGTTTAGCATGATTTTTAATGTAGAAAATATTTTTAAACAGTTGAGTTTCTGCATGTGCTTTCTTTTTAGAAATTGAATCAGCAATGACTGCTTGGTTAAAATTTCTGCTACTATCTTTTTTAGCACTTGGCTTAGAACTGACTGTTGTCATTAACATCTGGGTCAGAAATTATTACTTCTTATAAGATACTTAGATTTTCTGATCAACCCATATCCTTAATTTTGGAACAATTCTGTCCTCAAACACAATCCTGTCTCCTACATGACAAATTTAATAATAATGAATTAGATAAATTTTGAGAAAAACAATTGTTCAGCTATTTCCCTCCTTTAACATTAACAATCAAGTCAAAAATTTAAATTAAAATAATAGTTTTTGCAAAATAATCAGATTATTTGCACTGACTTTCCTTATGGAGAGAGATAAAAAATAAATGAATAAATAAAAAACAACTCTGATTAATTACAATAAAAATTTAACAAAAAAGTTAAAATCATCTTTTTTTCTTTTAGAAATATAAAATCAACAGTCAACTTATGACTAGATTTGAAAGTGGTCCACTATAGACAAACCCTTGCCAAACTTGGGCTGATTATATCAACAATAATTTGGATACACAAAGATATGTGCTGATCCATCAGAATATAACAATTAAAAAAAATAAAGCTGGGGTACTAAAACATGCTGACCATCATCAAGGCCAAGGCCATTTAGTATCATTAATGTAATTTGCCAATATTTTGCACACTCCAAGTTGTGTAGCAAAGGGTACGGACAGTGTGACAATTTTTAGAGAGTCTCACTGCATTGTTCAAATAGAAATGAAATTGCTATGAAAATTTCAAAAGTTGTGACCACTTGAAATCCAGACACCATCAGATGATACGGTAGCCATCTGTGAATTGTGCAAATTCACATGAAGTGTCATGAAGCATAAAACAGGTCATAATATTTCTGTGCAATGTTATCAAGCAGCCTGCAATGGCCAAGATAAACAGAACTGTTTTCTTAGCCATAAGTATAGGCCAAGTATAGGCCACATAAATTGGCATTTGTAGGTGTTCTTGACTAGCCAGAACACCATCAAGTGACCAAGCCCAGCTAAGTAATTAGTACTCAATTTCTTCTATTTATTGTTAATAAATTAGTTAATGAATAATTGTTTTAAAATATTATTTTCTTTATTTCTTCCAACTCTTGCTACATGAATTGGCAACATGTGTGGTTTTATTTGAAGACTTCTTAGTGTTCTAGGATATTATAACAAATTATCCCAATAAAACTATTTACTTATAGGGTAAACCTATAAATTATTTAAAGTAATTTAGAATAGGTCTTAAATTTTAGAAATGTTGAGAGAATACTATATGCTCTGGGGCTTTTCCTAAAAACAATTCAAGGCACATTCAAGTTCAGTAGTAGTTACAGGTTTTATCAGATTGACATTAGTCAACATTATGAGATAGAAACTTGAAATTCTGCTCTAATGATATGATTTTTTCCATTTAATTATTTTTGGTTTAAAATTCTGGCAAAAAGAGGTTAGTAGCTTCATTAACAGTAATAATAGTAGTTCTTCTAAAAGTAATTTTACATTTACAAGCATTACATTTACAAGCATTTTTAACAGTAACCCAACCTTATGGCTAGATAGTGCAAAGATTTACATCTCCATGACCTCTTTCAATTTTTTTTGACATATCCAGTGATTTACAACTTTGTCAATCATGACTGGATTATTAGTAAACATAAATTAACTATAAAGATCACTACTGGTTTTGTTCCAATCTGAAATGAATTGCTTTCAATATTTATTAGGAATAAACTTTATGGCAGTTATTATTATAAGTTTGTTAAACTTACCATAAAATGGATTTGAAGACAAAATCTATTAATATTCTTTTGAAAATATGCAGTATATTGACTCCAATTAGGCATTACATTCTATTTTGGAATAAAATAACTTTCAGCTACAAAAATATGGATTCTAAGAATGATAACATTTTATGCTGATTAAAAAAAAAGATCCAATATCAGTAGCTTAGCAGATAATGGTAAAGTATTTTTTTAAACAAACATAAATCAAGAGTTGTTTCTGTTCTTTATCTGAATGAATGGCATGAATTTTCTTGCATGACATTGTAAAGTAAATCCATCTTTCAAAAAGTTGACAACTTACTTGATCCTCATTACATAATCACAAATACTACTATATGAATTGAATCTTCTATAAATATAAATGAAGAAATATTTGCAAAAGGAGGGTAGAGCTAATTTGTATTGCAAATTCATAAACATTATATACATAAAAATGTATCTATCTGAATAGTGATTGCAATTTTATCTAAACTATTTTCAATGAAACAGGTTTGCTTTACATGATTAGAAATAAAAGTATTCTTACCATATTTATAAAAAATTCAATCAATAATTAATGCAAATCCAAAAATTTTTATGATGATATTTATTATTAAAAGGATGATGAGTTATTTTAAATTCAATTACATTAATGTTGCAAAAATTAATTAATAGAGCATCTCTATTTTTTATTTTTGTATACCATCAATGTTAAGATGAGGTAATTTTTTTTAAATGAAAAGATCCCTCTATAGAGATCACCTCTAACACTTGGGTGTTATATATATATATATATATATATATATATATATATATATATACATAAAAAAGAATATATATATATATATATATATATATATATATATTCTTTTTTATGTATATGGTATGCATATACAAATTAATTTTATAATATAAAACATATATATTGTAATCCAACAATCAGTCAGTGCCTCATGACCAATTAATTGCTAACATGTTAGGCAAACCAAAAACTGACCATGTAACCATACAAATTCATAGAGATCTGTCAGATCAGTAGAACAATCAAAGGTTACATGCACAGGCAACATGTGACATAAATTTTAAAATAGAGTATGAGTCTTCATGCAGACAATATCATGGTTAATATTATTAAAAATATATTTATCTTAATTCTTAAGATATTTTGATCTCAAATATAGGTTATTTTCTGTCTTAATTATCATATCTTATGTTCTAGAAATATTGTATTTACTTTAAATATAAGTTTTTTTGCAAGTTTAAAATATCTTAATCTTAAATATGATTTCTTTTAAAAGTTTAAAATATCTTAATCACAGATTTTAAAAACATATTTTTGTCAAATGTAGGTTCTTTTACAATTTTAGAATATCTTGATCTCAGGGTTCAAATTCAGAATAAAATGCATTTGGAACAAAATGTTAATGGTAATACTTTAACTTCTTAATAAAAATATGATTATTATTTAAGCTAAATATAAAACATTTGACATTTTTTTTAGTTTATCTTGAAATTTTAGTATTTTAAGAAAGTAGAAATGAAATTATATAATAAAAGAATACTCAAATACTTTAGTAATATATAATTAATAACTTGAAAACATTTCTAAATACTTTACAATCATTTAAGTACAAGGACGTCACTTCTATTGACTACAAAATACAGACATTTTATATTTTCTGATGCAAATTTGAAATAAGTAATCTCAAAATAATGTAAAAGGCAGTAAGGATATCTTTTATGCTGCCTACTATACAACAAGTGCATTTGAAATGAGGTAAATAATACTGTACTTATCTTTTAAGGACACAGATAAAATAATTAATTAATTATTAAACTAAATGAATGTATAAACACTATGTGACCATTGAAACGTACTCTTAAGATAATTAATAATGCAATATTATTAAAATAGATTTTCTGATAACTAAATGTGCTTATTCAATGATATTATAATAGCAATGAAACAAAAATGTATTTAATTAATAATAAAATATTTATCTACAACATATAATAATCCATATAATAGAAATATTTATTTACAATAATTATTATTATTTCTTTAATTTACTATTTATAATTTATATATATTATTAACATTATACATTGGTGTACCTTTCTTAAAACCATTTCTACAATTTTATCATATAAGTTATATTTACCTCTTACTAGTTCTCTTATTTACAAAATACAGTATCTATAACATAAAACAATATACCTCTATGCCTTTGTTCAGGATACTAGGAGATATTATGCATTTTATTTAATCAAAGTAGTATAAATCAGTGTGGAGATGTTTAACAAATATTAATATAAGAGAAACAAGTATTATGCAATATGAAACACCTATAATGTAAACAATATCTGTCATAGGTAAGGAAATAACAATGCTTGACACTACTCATATATTTGAAGTAAAACAAATTATAGTGGAGTTAATAATTAATTGTAAGCTGAACCTGCCTGTGGATATACACCAAAATATATTCTAATATTAAAATTCTAGGCATAGTGAACAAGAAAAATATAAGCTAGCAATGATATGATTGAACACCCAGTACTATGTACAGGTGGCACTGATGAATGAATGAGCCACACTCTATCATGGAGTGGTTAAACACACATAAAAGTAATATAACATTAACTTAAAATTGCCTCAAAAATACTACTAATAATAAAAAAGCCAGGAAGCTGTTGCTGCTGCTGCTAATAATAATAATAATAATAATAATAATAATAATAATAATAATAATAATAATAATAATAATAATAATAATAATAATAATAATAATAATAATAATAATAATAATAATAATAATAATAATAATAATAATAATAATAATAATAATAATAATAATAATAATAATAATAATAATAATAATAATAATAATAATGATGATGATGATGATGATGATGATGATAATAATAATAGTAATAATAATAATAATGATAATGATGATGATGATAATTCATCTCATATACACATACAAAAAAGCATATAATTTATTCTCTTGGTTTAAGATTATATGTATATCAACAAATCCTATTATTGCATAATTGTGACAACACTTCAAGTATAAAATATTTAAAATTCTCACATATATATTGATACATATAACAATTTCATTCATAACTATAAGAAAGGTTGTTATACCTCTGAGGACAATCATTTATAATTTTAAATACTCATTGGGAAAAAACTCCAGAATAATAAAACCAACATATAAATAAAAACATCTACTGTATATCATATCAATTCTACCCTAGAACATCATTCATAGAAGCATATTATAATATACTAATTTATAATAACCATAATATAGTTCTTATAAGCTAATGATTATAATAAATCTAAAATAAAAAATATATACATGATAAATATAATACCATTTTAGAGATTAAATACTTCATTACTATTGTGTAAGGAATACTATCACTTTTCAATCTTTCTGTGATCTTCTTGAAGTGATATATGAATACATACATAGTCCTTTACTAAGTAAATCAGACACATATACACATAAATATTTTGGAAAAAAAGTTTGCAATAACATCATACATGTAAAATAATAGGAGTTGACGGCAAATAATTTTAATGGCAAGTAATTTTTTTTAAGATGTATTTTTTAAGTAGCAATAAAATAAAAAAAAACATGAACAAAATGATGTTTCTTCATCTAAAATTGCTCTTTATGAAGTTTTATTATTATAAGTTGACTGCAATAAACTTAAATAATATTTACTCCTCTTCTACAGATAATTACAATGTATTTGAAACAATGAGCAATATAAAATCAAAATATTCAATGAATAAATAAATGAGTAAACTTGAGATGGATAGTTATATTATTTGTTTTAATATAAAGCAATCTGAACACAGACTTTTCATTATAATAATTAACACTTGGTTTTCATAAATTTGTCCCTCATTATAATTTTATAAGATAATTTTAAACAATTGTTTATGTTTCTTTTTTTATAAGTATAATAATATTATAAAAATTCATAGTACTATATCTGAGCTTGATATAAGTAGATGGATCATTTTAGTAGCAAATAATTAGTAATAATCCCCAATTAAAAATTAGTTAAAATATGTCAGAGATAGTTTTATAATAAAGTTCAGAATTTAGCTAATGCTGTAATAATAAAACAATATACTTTTCCTTACATGATTTTTCCTTTGCCTTCTTTAAAAAACTATTAAAATTTTCTTTAAGATCTTTTAGAATTATTGTTTGATAAGTCAGTTGAACCTATGCTTTTAGGAGAAGCACTGTGCATATGACCTATTGGTTCTTTACTCTATCATGAAGAAGATAAACAATAAAACATTAAACTTTAACATTGACTTAAAGTAAATAAATAAAAAACGAACAATTTACTTCAAAATGAAATATAATTAAAATTTAATAAATTGAAAGGTTGCTAGTCTTTTACATGCACCTACTGTTGTTTCTCAGACAGCCAATCAGATGTTAAACAGTGGTCTGAAGAGCGATCAGGCCTTGACTCATGACAGAGATTTTGATAAGAAAAGGATGATACCATCCTTCTCTTTACTTAACTTTTTATATATATAAGCCAGTCTTAAGCATCTTGGCTTGAGAGCATGAAGATATAAACATATTCATTTATTACTCACTGAGTTTTTAATTTATGATATTACAGCGTGAAATCTTAGATTTACTACACTGCAATTTTCTAGATGTTAATATAAGTTATTAGCAATGTATGTAAATAATATTTGTCTAGATTGCATGTTGTTATTAAATTAGTAATAAATTAAAAGGTTGCTAGTCTTTCACATGTGCCTACTGTTGTTTCTCAGACAGCCAATCAGATTTTAAACAATGGTCTGAAGAGCAATCAGGCCTTGACACATGACAGAGATTTTGATAAGAAAAGGATGATACCACTCTTCTCTTTACTTAACTTTTGATATATATAAGCCAGTCTTAAGCATCTTGGCTTGAAAGCATGAAGATATAAACATATTCATTTATTACTCAGTGAGTTTTTAATTTACGATGAAGAGCGAAGAAGTAGAAGTGTTTAAATTTTTAATTGTGTCTATTTTTATAATAGTATGTGGGTCTTCTTATTTCCACCCATGCACCAAAATAAATGTTGCATTGCATATTCATTACACTGATAAGTTACAGGTCTGCATTATAATATATAAATTAATAGTCTTATTGACTTTTAATTGATATGACTTTGACTTTGCATGTTAAATCTAGACAATTTAATCATGTGACCATCTAGACAATAAATAAACTTGTTAATGAACAATTTTTATCAACTGTAAATAATTATCAAATCAATTATTTAATAAAATTATTAACTGATTTTCAAATCAAACATTTTTTAAATTAAAATATTCTTTATTTACTCTTTCTCTTGCATTATTTAAAACTTACTTTTTTAATAATTTTAAAATTGAGTGATTTTACCCAATTTTTAAAATAGACTTATTACTTTTATTTGGAATTTTTTTAATTTTCAATATTTCACATGTATGCTCCAACACTCACACACACATGTGCACATTAATATAAACATTTATTAATGCAATAAAAATAAATTAGCTATTGACTGACATTTAAAATGTATTAAAATTTCAATTGCTCTCAATCAGTTATACTTACTATTTAAAAATTTTAATTTTGAATATTTACATATAAAATGATATTTAATAAATTATAACTGTTATATTAAAATTATTTATTTTAAAAATCAACACTTAAAATACAAACAAAGTTAACTAATCATTTCAGACAGCATAGAGCAACTTTATTTATTATATCTGTTTAAAACATATTAGGCTCTAGATTAACTCTTCTTTAGTCTAAATATTAATTTCAATCTTTCAAGTAAATATTAAACAATCTAAAAATAAGCTTTTAAATAACTACTAACTAATTAGGTTAACTGAATTACTTTAACTCATATTATTGAAGCCTACAATTTAGGATTTTTTATTATGATAGCACAGATAAAGAAATTTACTTATTGTAATCTTATATAAGAAATTTTTTTAATGCTTTAAAACATATATCTAACCCAAAGAATTAAATATTGTAGTGTTTTTTACGTTTTGGTAAACCTTCTTTACTCACTATTAAGTGAAAGTTAATCAAGCTATGGAGAAAAAAAAATCTCTTGTTCTATTTCCAAAAACATAGCTATATTTCCTGATTAAAAGGCCTACTAATTATTATGACCCATGCTGCTAGTGGAATCAGCTTTTTATTTATTTTAATATGGGGACCAGAATTCTACAAGAATTCACTGAGCCATCATGTGGCATCACACATTGTAATTTAAAAGATAATTTCTTATGAAGATCAGGGTCTAGATTTATTATTTTCAAAATCTCTATGAATCTTTTTCAGGGCTAAACTATTAAATATAATGGCAAAGGTAATTTCTTCAATTGAATATTAATAAACTAACATTAACAGCATCTAATATTCAAATTAAGAATGTACAGAATGAGTGCTAAATTAATACTAAATATTTTATTAAAATCTATTTAAAATATTTATACAAGAATTAGCAAAAAAAAATTAAAAAACAACAACCCACACACTAATCCAAATATTATTAATTAGATAAAAAGTTTTTGTTACATTTAAATTCTGCTAACTAGTTTCTTGAAACATTGGAAATCAGTCACTATCAGTATTATCATTCCTGGTTAACATTAATTGGTATTAAAGTCACAAATAATTTACTGGTAAGCTTGTATTAGTTCTTATAATATACTTGTTTTTCTTTGGGATCTTATTCCATAGTTGGAGTAAGAAGCTCAGTTGTGATGACCTCTTCATTATGAAAGATAGTGTTCACAAGGCTTCATTTTCATTTTTGCATGACAACTTCATTCAGCAAGTGAGTAGTGTCCCTGTGCAGATGCATTCCATTGCAACAGGTCACTCTCATGAAAATCTCCAACTCTAAAAACACATAACCAGAATATAAATGAAAGACATAGATTAAAGTTGTCCTCTTCTTTTTATACTCCGATCCAGTTTTGAAATTTCTGCACATGTTATTATTATCATGACACTTAGATTTATAGTCTTATACATTTATTTTTTTTCTGGTACAAAGTTCTTTTTTTAATAAATTATTTCTGCCATATTTAATCAATATCCTAAAAGTTTTCTTGATCATAATCTTTGTACTTTTATAATTCTTTTATCTGGATTAGTAATCTATATGCCTTTTTTTTTTTTCCAATTTCAACTTTTACTAAACTACAGATAAATAATTTGAAACAAAAAAAAATCAACTCTCATTGTATGTTTTTTTTTAAAAAAAAAATTACACTAACTAAAAAAATTAAAATTGCATCTTTTAATAAGATCTTTAAATTTACTTTTTTTATAGCTTTTAAATATCTTAAATGCCAATATATTTGGATCATTTATTTGTAGACAGTACAATATATTGTCACTATATGTATATATATTGTAAAGGTTGGACAGACCCACCCCTTGCCATCAAAGTGTCATTATTGTTTGAAAAAAAATCTTTGATTTGGCTTTGATATGGGAGTTATATATATATTGTGCCAGGCACGTTTGATGTGGCCAAGAACAAGATAAGATCAGCTAAATTAATGGTCGAAAATATGTAAAAAACCATTAAATGGGGGGTGGGTATACTATTTATATAATTAAAATTTGTTATAAATTAAGAGAGAACTGTGGCTATAGCATAAACTCACACACACACATATGATTAAAGCCAATGTTTAAAGGCTTAGAAATATGTATTTGCAATTTTGATTTTTTTTTTTAATTTTTTTAAAAAAGAGAAAAGATAACTCCAAAATGTATTTATAATTTTAAATGTTTTTGTTTGTTGAAGAAACAGCGTTTATTTAACAAATTGTAATTCTCTATTTATATTTTTTGAGGGTCTACAAAAATGTAAAAAGGAAAATTTTAAATATTACTGTTGATTAAAAATATTTAAGAATAATTTCAAAATCAAGGTTTTAATGGTCATTTACTCTTCAGTTGCATTTGAGCAAGTCATTGTTTTAAATTTAAGAAAAGCCTAAAGGCATTGTGGCTTCCTGTCCATGCTAAAATAATTTTAACAGGACAAAAGAATTTAATTAGACTTGCGATAATGCATGGAGAGAGGAATGTTCAAGTTATATGAAACAATCTTTTAATTAAAACTGAAAAAACTTCGATTCTGATAATGAAATTAATCAAGAATAAAAATTCATTGTGATCTGAATGGAGATATAAAAAAAATGAAAAAAAACTAATTGGAAATAAAATTCTGAAAACAATTAGTAAAACCAATTCAATGAGATTTGATTAATTTTTTTTGTGTATGGAGGTGGGATATCTGTTCTGAAATCGCGAGAGGGCAGTTGACTTTTGATTTTCAAAGAAGGCGGTTGACTTTTGATTTTCCAAGAAGGAAGTTGATTTTTGCTTTTCAAAGAAGGCAGTCTAACTTTTTTTTTTTGTCAAAGAGAGCAATTCACATTTGCAAATCTTATTGGGAAGCTAATGCTATTTGGAAACATGCAAAGTCATGCAACTGTTTTCTAATACCTGGCCATCATTGAAATAACCTAGCAGTTAACCAGTCAGTTGATTCTGATGGAAGCATAACTACAACACGCCATCGAAGCCTACAGTTAACCTACGATCCTCAAACCAATAAAGGGCGATCGATATTGCTTAATATCCTGTTGAATATCCGTTCTCCAACTTAAAGATGCAAATCAAGCATTCGCTTGCAGATAAAATGACCATGGAATAGAAGCCGACTTCAGTGTGTCCATCCAGCTCCGCTCCTGCCATCCCAATGGAATGTAAACCCCGAGATTCAAGCACCAAGGTGATGATGATCAATTCTATGAACTTATAATGCAGTCAAGTCCAGCCCTTGCTGCAGTAGATGATTGTATAGCCCACTCAAAACCCATACAAGAATGCTCATAGACTTTATCGGGTACACTATTTTTTTTGTGTTTATTTTATTTTAAATTTAATATCCATTTCATAAATATATATTTCATGTACATACGTATATAAACCCATCTGCATATAACTTGTTAATTTTTCTTTATCTGTGTAATGCATATGTGTGTTTATTTATAATCCACAGATCACTCTCTCACATATAATTATTTGATTTATTTTCTTATTAAGAAAGAAATTTTCCTTTATTTAATTTAATTATTGCTTTATTAAGTATTTCTTTATGATTATGATTTTGTTGTATTAATAGGATTTATGTAGTGTAACATTTGTTTCGTATATCTAATCGATCTGGGAATGTATTCATATTATAAATGGTATGGGTTAATAAAATATTTATATTATAATTCTAAAGTGACTACTGCCATAATTTTTCTTTATTCTCTTTGTCATTTACTTTCTCAAACCCCATATTAGTTAATTATGCAAGTTTTCTGATCCCCATTCTTTAACTGAGAAAAGAGTACACTGAGCTAGCAAATGGGAAATCATCTTACTGGGTTTTAAATCTCTATTTAGCACGAGGATACTTATTTATTATTTTTTTATGAATAATTATTTATCGGCACACATGCCCTAATATCATTTGAACTTGCATATCCTTTCAGGAGGAGAGTTAAATTTCCTTCTGGGAGTGGCATGAGGGGTTGATTTAGAGTCATCCCCCAAAGGTATGTAAGAGTCAACCTTTCCACAAGTATCTTCTGTGTCTGTAACACTGTTACAGTAGAGTTTTGAATCTCTTCTTACTTTGGCATGTCGCCATATTTTCCCTCATGTTCAGTTTATGTGCATGCTCATATCAACGGAGTAAAAATTAACCGGTATAATATATATATATATATATATATTGTTGTTGTTGTTAGTTGTTATTATTGTTATTTATTTCAACTGTTTTCTTTAACATATGCATTTATTTATGATTGTAAGATTTAAATGGCAATGGTGATATAAAAAATATATGTATGTGTATTGAAACAGTAAGGTCTGCTTTGCAGATCTTTGTTTCACCTTTTCTCACCTACTTCCTACCCTCATACCTTAGTTTGAACCCCAATCTCTCGTAGTGTGTCTGCAATACACTTAAACCACGAGCCCAATGCTCGTATTATATATATAACTTATTCCCAAATAAAGTAAAATATTATGAATTATGTATTTGTTCACATAATTTACATTTATTAAAAAGTAAGTTATATAAGTCATAATTGCACACACACTATGATATCCATTTTAAAACATATCAAAATTATAAATTGTTAGTTATTTTGTTTGAATCTGTTTGCGAATATATTACCATCGTAATATATTTTGATTTAAAATAAAATTCATTTAGTAAATATTTGTTTGGTAAATAGATTCAAATATTGCAATTTAAAAAGTAAAATCATTTTCTTTAATTTAATAAAAGTTATTCCAAATATTTCTGTTAAAATAAATGAGGGACAATAGTTTAATTAGTAAATGTTGTATAAGTTTATCTAAAAACAGCAGATGTCCACTTAAGGTTTTCTTTAATTAATAAAAGTAATTTTAATTAAATCTTGTTTGTAATTCAAATGTCGACAGGGAAAGTAACAAAAGAAATTAATTTATGTTGAATTCCTTTAGACATTCCGATGATTTAATTACAGCTGATAAGTCCGATATTTTTGTAATGCTCCAGGGCAGTTCTATTGTTAAATTCCACTATAAAAAGGAGGTTTTTCTTTTGTTCTCCAGTTAGTTAGTTGTTTTTCTTCTAATGTTTCGAAGTGAAATCATTCTGAGTTCTATTAATTTGTAAATCTTGACATGACAGAGTAGAGTGCAAGAAGGCTATCTCTCTCCGAAATGGTCATATGGTGCCGTAGACCATCAGAAGTTATCACGGGCCCCGGAACTGCTGTTGCTGCTGCCAAAAATATGAACATTCCAGATTTTGCTGCTGAATTATAAAACCTGCCGAACATCTACCTGCAAATGCGTCTTCAGAGGTAACCTAAATTAACCCAAGAGCTCTTGTAATAACTAACATGCTATAGCTATTTAAAATTGTTTTCCTTATATTTCACATAACTTCATTATGTATTTCTTTAACGTGTTTAAATATACTCAACATTTTGCTCTCTATCCTTGGGTTAATATTTTCTATTTATAAAGCTTTCTTTTATTTTATTATGATAATGTGTCAGAATCGTCTTTGACCGAGTGAACTATTCCCTTTATTGACAGTAAGACGCCGCTATTAAGGCATATTTTAAATTTATAATTTTCCAATTTTATTATCTTGCAAATCACTCGTTCGAGGGCGATTCTTTTCTTTAATATAATATAATCACATAGTTTAAAATCTACATGTTATTGATTTTAATCTACCATGAGAGTATGTGCGAGGTCAGTGATTTAAATGTGTCCCTTAATGCATGATTGCATATATAAATCTATACTTACTTTTCAAACCCGCAAACATGCATTTTCCTATTTTAATTAACCTTTTTCTACTTTAATTACAAAGTTCATCATTGACATCGAGAATGTGCGGACCCTTTTAAATGAATTTTGAGGAATTTGATTGGGCATTTCTCTTA
The DNA here is from genome assembly GCA_028023455.1 of Epiperipatus broadwayi. Classification (NCBI taxonomy): domain Eukaryota; kingdom Metazoa; phylum Onychophora; class Udeonychophora; order Euonychophora; family Peripatidae; genus Epiperipatus; species Epiperipatus broadwayi. The sequence continues at coordinate 4,807,038 of JAQFVV010000062.1, forward strand.
ATCCAAGTAAAACCCATTCAGTATGTTTTATATACACTCGTCTCGTATTGCTGGTAAATGAATTGGTTGTTGAGACTGCTTTGTTTTATTTTTCCAAGGATTCTTTACATGGCAAAGTCCGTTCTTTCATTTATTGCAAGTTTCCAGGCAGAGGGTGTCCCAAATGACACTCCTGGGAATTAAACGCAATTGTCACATGGCTGTTCGTAAAATACTTTCCTACGGGTTAGCGGCGAGATGCCCTCCATAATTATTCTGGATCTTCAATATTGTTTTATTTTATATTTGTTTTACAAAGCATCCGTGACTTAAACCTGTCACACCCTCCAACTTTAATAAATTCATTATCAGCAATACTGACCTCCCAATACAAATCTATTATTATTATTCTCAAATAAATGCTTTGATCCCATTCTCACGTTTGCTTAGTAAGCTTTAGTCCATACTATTCTTGAAATCAATAAATATTTTAGAACATTTAATTTCAAATATTGTCTTAAACTTGTATAATTGCTCAAAGCACCTTGCACATGTTCCTATCTCGTCAAGCACATTATCGTAATGCTATTAGCCTGAGGAATAGAATATATCACTTTGTTTTAAAACCCTTGTGTCATTTATTGAAATATAATGCCCACAATTATCTAATACGCGTCCCTGTCTCATATAAGCAGACAGTGGTGTTATATATATATAAATAAATTGTGTGAAATTATTTAAAACTAAATTTGATCTCTTATTTTATTTGATTCCTATCACTGTCTCGGTCTATATATATATTTTCTGCATTTCTTTTGTAAATCCATAGACATTAATTAGCCACCCAAACTTCTTTTAGTATAGAGTCTTTTGTTTCTCCCTGACCACCAGGCACCGGTCAAAGGTTATACTAGTAGTGGCACCAGATGTGTTATCACGTAGATGGCGCTGTGAAATTTGGTCCTTAGATTCGAACTTAGTATATCTAGAAGGCAACCCTTCCTAGAATGTTCAGTTTCGTGTCTGGGGTTTGAATTCTGCAGTGTGTTAGCGAGATAGATGATTCTGACCGTTACAGTATATAGATTTTACAAAGATATTAAAGTATTTGCCTTTAGTAATATCAATGATCAAATATTGACATCTAAAATAACTAAATGTGTTTATATCATATTTTTGTTTTTGAAATTGTTTGTGTTTTAATTTTATTATTTGTTGTTTATTTGTTTATTTATTTATTTTGCTTTTTTAAACTGTAAAGTAATTTTTATATGTAATTTTTTTTTACTTTAATATTTAAATATCGATGATTGTTATAATAAAGATATTGATATCAGCAGTGTGTAAAAGACTGAGCTAAGCAATATACATAAAAAATACTAGGAAAACAAGGACTGACAATTCCATTAAGGAAAGAAAGCAAAACTTTGCTATTGTCTCCTATACAATTTTTCTTTGCATAACTACAATATTTATTGGACTCAATATGTCATTAGAAATGGCAGGTTAAATAATAAATTACTGTCCAGGAGTTTAAACTCCTCTGTCTTACCCTATTTCATTATAACAACTATTGAAGAATAAGCAAATTATTGACAAGCAGGCATTTGGAGTAGAAAACAAACAGACTGAATAGCTATTCCTATACAGCAAGCCAATATAAGCATTATCTAAATATCCAATTATATTGTAGTCTGGTTAAAAGAATACTCTTGAGACAAACTATTTACAAAGGGCTCATGAATTTACACATTTGTCATTTAAAATTGTTTTACATATTAATTCAATCTGTCAGAATGGATAAAGATGCATTAAATAGTTATTGAACTTTAAAATGAAGAAAAAACAAAGAAGATTAAATGGTACTTAATTTGGTCATTTTTTTAAATTTTTATTTATTTGGACAATTGATTTTAAATTTATCTATATGTAAACTAATTTTAAGTTTTAACCAATCATTATAATTAATGACATATTAAGTTTAAATGAGTATTAACATTTTCTATTTTATTTTGATTCACATGCAATATATATTTGTAGTAATATAAGTAAATTGTTTTAAATCTTTAATTTATCAATATTAATAGTGAAAATGCTAGAGGTCACTTATTATTAACAAATTTCTGTTGTCCTTTAATTCTTATGCCTTATATATGTACGTTATATAAATAAACTGGTTTCAAATTTCAATTTGTTAACAAATGATTGTATATTAGATATAATTTATTAAAACACTTTGCTGTTGTTTTAATTTCAATACATAACACTCACATTATATATAGATATCTGATATACTTAATGTAGGCTGGAAATTAAATTGATTGTCGTTTCTTCTTGTAAGAATCATGTATAAATATACACATAATATATTATGTTTGTGTTTAAAATTTAATAATTATTTAATATTTTCCTTCACAAATTAATTTACAATTTCATCATTAGATACATTTAAAAAGGTAGATCAGGCTGTAGTCATTTTATGTTTGTGTTATATATGCATATTTCTCCATATGTAAGATTAGGAGTCATTGTTATATTTTTAATTATAGAAGTTTCAAATATTAAGGGTTACATAGTCCAGTGATAAATGTTTATTGAAGTCTTAGAATTAATGATGATATAAAAGAAAATATTGAGTTTTAGGCCATAATAGAAGCTCTATTATAGATAATAAATCCAAGGAGTTTGTACTTGCAGTTCAAAAGAGGAGTATAGTTTCAATAAAAAATGAAGCATATATGTATCTAACACAGTAGAAAGAGAATACTGATAATTTCATATAAAGTTAAGTGATATAATCTTGGGAACATATTGATGATTCTGAACTGTTATTTTAAAAAACCATTATGATTTTCATTATTTCTTCATTATTGCATTTTTCTGCATGTTAAGAGTAGATGGTTTGTATGTAGGTACAAATGCCAATCCATGCTTATTACTAGCAAATATTATTAATTTAAATAGTATTGAATTAAAATAAAAACTTAAAAATGTAAACAAATATTGTATGTGTTTAATATAATTATTGCTATTTGAATTATCAAAGAATTCCCTCTATTGTTTATGAAAAAAGGTACCACCTCCATACTATTGACAGTTTTAGTTCTTTGTAATGTAGTTTTCACAACATTTGTGAGATTACTTTGAGAAAATTTTTGGAATAAAATAAAATAAGATTATTTGCTAGTCTATTAAATATTTCTGATTATTGTTACTCAATAATAATTTAATAATTATTTAAAACAAAAACAATACATGTATACACTTTGATTTTATTTGTATTTTATTTTTAAAAATAGAAGTTAATAAATTTGACAGTAATTTTAAGAAAAGAATTATGACATAGAATAATAATGACTATGTGTAACTAATCCCATAATGTCATTACTGACAAAATTGACACTGAGTTAGACTCTTTTAAGATTTTCTAAAAATTATAAAACAATTTTAATACTTTAAAGCAGAATTTAACAGATTGATCAGATATAAACATTAATTTGTTTGCATTTTAAAAATAAATTTAAAATAGAAAAGATTTCATTGATTTTCTGAAGACTGTTTCCTTCTGATCTCTAAAGTCATTTTAATTCCTTTGTTCTTATTACAACTCATTTTTCAATATTTATAAAATTCATACATGGTATTTTAGAATATTTTTTATTTGCAAAATTAAATTTAAAAACATCAAATTCAGTTTAGCATAATACAAAGATTTTATACAGAAATAAAAGTTTGAACAGAGAGAAAAAAAATTGCCATCTAATTTAACAATACAATGGTTTATTATATATATATATATATATAATAAATATATGTATAATAAATATATATATATATATATATATATATATATATATATATAAAGTAGTGAACTTTTGATCTATGCCAAAATAAATATATAATTATGGAATGAAATAGAGACAAGTTGATAATTTAATTTTTCTTTTATTGCTAGTTTATTTTATATTGCTGAATAATATCTTGGTTGTAATATTACTTAGTATATTACAGAAACCTGGTACATTAAACTATTTTTATGAGAAAATTAGGGTTTAAACCTAATTTAAATTATCTTCCAGGTTCTGTAAAAAGTTTGGCATGCAAGCAATTCGAAATAGCTGTTAAAAGGTAATAGCTAAACATTACTATGTAGCATCTATCAAGCATTTCTTTTTCAGCACACAACAGCTTTTATGTTTGAATTTATATATATAAATTACTTTTCTAAATTATTGCAAGTAAATTAAATAATTTTATATTTAATATATGTTTTTTTATTTTTAGAAAAAAGTCTCAAGAACGAATTCGCAATTGGTGGAAAATTAAATACGAGAACATTATATTTAATGCATCGCACAGTTCTTCTGTAAAATAATTTTCAACTGTTTTATTAATATTATTATTTTATTATACTTTACATTAAGATTTAGGCTACCTCCAGTGTGAATATAAATAAAATATACATTAAAGTTAGCCTAGATTTAAATATATTACTAACAAGTTAATAATTTTTTTTTTTTCAACTCGAGGGCAATATTAAACAGATTTTACAAAATTTATAGTTGATATGTAACTGTAAATAAATGTAAAATGATTTTATTTAAATTCTTTAATATTTATAGCAATAAATAATGAAAATATATAATCTTAGTGTGAAAAATAATTTTTAATTACAAAAAGTAAAATGACTACAGTAATATGAATTAATTATTTTGATTAAAAACATCATGTTCATTTTTTTTTGTTTTAATATAAGAATTATTTCTTATTATATATTGCTATTTTGAAAAAAATCTAATTGACAATCTATTATATTACGATATAAATGATAAAGTTAGGAATAAAAATTTTCTATTGTTATCTAATCTTTGTCATTTGTCTATAACGATAATTATTTAATTTATAATTATTTCTAAAGATGTCTAATTAGAATTTTAATTTTGTAAAAAATAATAATAATAATAACACGTGTTTCCGACTTTTAATTATATATATATTAGGTACTAATTCATTGTGTGACAGGATCCACAGTTGTGGAATGACTGTCAGAAATCAATTTTAATTGTGAGTAATCAATAAATAATATGTATTCAAAATAATTCATACTGTCTTAAAGAAATCTACATCTAATTTACCTGTTATTTGCAAAGGCTAAATATCATTTAAAATTTATGCAATTTTATTATGAGTTATCTTTATGATTTGATTTCATTCTCCTTTCTTTTCCTTTTAACTGTACTATTTTATAATCGCCATGAGCTTCTTATTCCTTAAATAATATCTCTCTACCCTTACCTTAAAAATGGAATTCTGAATTAGTAATCACACTTTCATTTTTTAATTAGCCTGCATTAGCTGCAATTTTCAGTATATATATTTCATTTTGCAATAATATAAAGTAGCGAAGCTTTTGGTATTAAAAGAAATAAAAAAACAGCTATTCAAACAATGTTAATAGGCTAGGGCTTTTAATTACTATCTTGCATAAGAAAAATAAATCAGTAATGATTTACTTAAAACAAATAACTGAATATTAGAGAGATTTTATTTAGAAAATGGCATAATATTTAAGCATCCTTATTTATGAACATCCGTGTTTCCACTGCAAATGTCAAGAACAATAACAAAAATGTAATATAATTTATCTTGCACAATCTTTATAGTAGATGGTTCATTTGAAATGTAGAAATATATATGATGTCAGTAATGCTAATGCTGATAGAGAAGAAGGTAATGATAATAACAAATGATTTCAATTTTGTTTTTACTTATAAATATAGCGAATATACAATTTTTTCAGAAGATGACTAATTAAAACTTGAATGTAGAAAAACTCTTATAGGTAAAAACTTGTCAAAGTTTAAGATTAATTTAGGTACGTGTAAACACATCTTACAGAAAAAAGAAAAAAAGGGTTCAAGTGATTAAATAAATGGAGAAAAATTGCTTTAAAAGTGCAATTCGTCAAGTAAAATGAGACTGCAGCATTGGTTTCTCAGAAGTTTAACTTTATACATTTTATTATTGGATTTTTTTTAGAAGTATCAATGAAAGACTAATAATATTAAATATAGATTTGCTTAATAGTATCTATCTAATTATTGTTTATGTTCCAACATTAAATTCAGAAATATTTTATTTCTTGTTGTATACCAATATATAAATAAATAAATACCAGCTAGAGCTATCTTACAGCATAACTCCCATCTCTAATAGTATTTATAATTAAAATTAAAAGTCAAAATCTCATTAAAATTCTACAAGAAGAATGAGTAGTTTTTCACAATATGCCATATATTTGCAATATTATATTGATTAATTTATAAATTATCTATCAGTATTTATAAAATTTGGTTCTTTAATTTTTCTTTTCCTCAAATCATTTTACAATACAAAATAAAAACACAATCAAAATAAAAAGTTTCACTGCAAATAACTGAATATTCTGTAAACATAGAATCAAACTTATTCAAATAATATAATTTTTTTTATATAATTGTTTTTGCTTATGAACTCTATTTTTAATGTACAGTTTAATTCATAACATGATCCACACCTAGATACTATTTTAAATACAACATTATTATATATGCTGATTTTATCAATAGTATCCTTACCATCAATTGGATAAAAAACGCTGTAAATGCTGCAAGCAATATATCAATGGCAAAAGCAATCCAGCCAAAATGTTGTTACAGCAACACTATTAATTATACATGCTTAAATCCATATAATATTTTTTATATCTGCAATATATTTAAATACAAGTATATTATCTATACTGAATTTAATGTTATTAGAAGGGATTTGAACTCAGATTTTTAAACTCCCTAAACCTTCCATTCCATCTTATACAACCAATACATATGACTAAATACATATGAAAAAGAAAAATGAACACCAATATATGTGTTTGTGCTGAACTAGCACTCATAAGTTGGTCCAGATCATCATCTCCCCCCATATATATATATATATATATATATATATATATATAAAACCAAAACTGTCTAACACTATACTAGCAAAAATAAAAATACAAAACCATAAAACAATACAATACTAGATTAAATTTTAAATTTTTTTTACCAAAATCCTTACACAACCATGGTTTCATCTACTACAAATAGACCTTCTCAAGTGAAAATCAATCTAAAGGAAAACATATATATATATATACAAACAAACCTTCCCATAATTCACTACAAATTCCACCTTCCCTTAATATCAAAAGAAGTCTTCATAAGATTGATAGCCTCAGAATCAAGGAGTTTTATCATCAAAGTCTCCTTTATTCTTCTTTTTAACTCATTCTTTTCATAAAAAATAACCGAAGCATTGCTAAACAATATTCTATGACCTGTATTCAATTCATGAATATATAAAGCTGAGTTAAGATACCTATGTTTAACCCTACTTATATGAACCTTAACCCTTTCATTAAGGCTAAATTTACTCTGACCTACATAAAATTTACCACAACTACATGGAATTTTATAAACAATACCAGGAATAGATCTACTATCAATAGACTGCTTTGAACCATTAAGTAATGAATTCAAATCAGAACCTTTCCTCCATGCAACCTTCAGGTGGAATTTGTAGTGAATTATGGGAAGGTTTGTTTGTGTGTGTGTATATATATATAGTGAAAATCAATCTAAAGGAAAACATATATATATATATATATATATATATGTTTTCCTTTAGATTGATTTTCACTTGAGAAGGTCTATTTGTAGTAGATGAAACCATGGTTGTGTAAGGATTTTGGTAAAATTTTTTAAAATTTAATCTAGTATTGCATTGTTTTATGGTTTTGCATTTTTATATTTGCTAGTATAGTGTTAGACAGTTTGGTTTTCTATTTAGGTATACTATTTAATATTTTAAATAGTGATATATGGTTTTGTGAATTTCATATTTTATTTGTTTTGTGTATTTGTATTACTAATTTTATTATTTTTGTGCTTTTGTTTAGTATTAATTATTTGTTTGTATTTGCATAGTTATTAATTTTCTTTCAGTATGTGGCAGTTTTTATAAGTTAATTATAGTGTTAGGCAGTTTTGGTTTCCTAATTAGGTATACTATTTAATATTTTGAATAGGGTTTTATAGTTTAGTGAATTTCATATTTTATTTGCTTTGTTTTGTGTATTTGTATTTTTTGTTTGTTATTATTTATTCGTTTGTATTTGTATAGTTATTAATTTTCTTTCAATATGTGGCAGATTTTGTATGATAATTTTTCTTGTGTAGAAATTTTAGAAATAAAAAAATTGATTAATATGTCTAATAGAATTGAATCTTTAAAAGCTCAGGTTAATTTTCTTAAGTCTTGTAGGTTTTGCAATGTGTTTCCTAATTCGTGTAATATTAAATTGGATAGGAAACTGGTTTTATTTTCTAATTGCGATTTTATTCTAAATTTTAAAAGATTTATTCTTAAACAATTTATTATGCAGATTATGAGTAGTTTATCTAATTTAATTGATAGTTATAAAATGTTTAGAAGAAAGTTGGATTTTAGAAGGAATTTTAATTATTCTGTTTTAAATTCTTTTTTAAAGTGGTTTAGGAGTAAGTGTGAAATCACTTATAATAATAAGTATTTCAAGAAATTTAAATGGTTGATTGGAAAGGCTGAAAATAAAAGTTTTGTGAAAGAAAAAGAGTTTAGATTTGAGTTTTATAAAAATAGGCCTGATGCTTCATCTGTTTTAAATTTGTCAAATTATGTTTTGAATGTATCTGATTTGGCTATTTTAGCTAAGGGTCCTGGCTTTGTTCCATTTGCTAATAAAAATTTAGTTTTTGATTTTGTTTCTGCCATTGAAAGTAATAGTAATATTTCTGATGAAAATAAAATGTCTTTACAGGTTATTTTGAATAGTCAATTACTTAAAAGAGAAAAATTTGTTTTTGCCCCTAAGGAAATTAGTTTTGTTAAAAAAAGATTGAAAGCCAATGATGTAGTATTGTTAAAAGAAGATAAAGGTGGCTGGTTTGTATTGTTAAATAATATTGATTTTAAAAGTAAAGTTTCTTTAGAATTAAATAATGGAAAATATGCTATTTTAGATTCTGATCCTGGTAAAAAAATAAAATCTAAATTAATTAAGATTATGAAAGTTATGGAAAATAAAAAGATTTTTGATAGAGCTACTTATTTAAATTGTTACCCTAGTGATTTTGTGGCTCCAAAGGTTTTCTTTAATTTGAAGTCTCATAAAGATAATTTTCCTTTGAGATGTATTTTTGATTTTACAGGAGGAATTGTTGATAAAATATCAAAATTTATTATAAGATATTTTAAGGATTATATAAAATTGGGTCAATTTTGTGTTTCTTCTTCTTTTGAGGCTTTTAAGAAAATAAATGGTTTTGTTTTGGATGATGATTGTGTTTTTGGTAGTTTAGACATTGAAAATATGTATCAATCGGTTAATAGATTAAAAAGTATTGATGTTTTTCTTTCAATTTTAAAAAAATTAGAATGTTTTTCTGCAGATAAGATTAAGGTTTTTCATGATTTGCTTTTGCTGTTAGAGGATTCAATGTATTTTATGTCTAATGATGTGTTTTATAAGATTAGAGAAGGTTGGGTTATTGGTTATGTCATTTCTCCATTGATGTGTGCTGTCTATATTGATTATTTGGAGTGTAGTATTATTAATATGTTTTCATGTTCTATTAAATTATTTGTTAGGTATGTTGATGATTGTTTGTTGTTATTCAGAAAGAGAAATTAGAAGAGTTTTTATGTGCATTGAATGGTTTTGATTCTAGTATTAAGTTTACAATTGAGGGGGGTGGTTTTGATTTTGTAAAATTAAAGTTTTTAGATTTAAATGTTGAGAAGGTTAATGATGTTTTGTTTTGTAGTCATTTTATAAAACCTAAAAATTTGAGAAATATGATTAGGCCTGATAGTTATCAGCCTTTTATACATAAAAAAATGTCTTTGTTGAATTTTTGTTGTCAGAATAGAAGGCTTAATAATTTTAATAATGATGCTGATATTCAAAGAAGTCAATTTGCTGCTGAATATGTAGAATTGGGTTATAATCATGATTTTATTAAAAAAGTGGTATTTAATAATAATGTTTATAGTCGTGATTTGGATGATAAGAATTTTGTTGGTAAGGATGATGATTATATGTCTTTACCATTTAAAGCATCAATTTATAATTTGGTTTATAGGAATAGTCATTTGTTAGGTGGAATGAAGGTTGCATGGAGGAAAGGTTCTGATTTGAATTCATTACTTAATGGTTCAAAGCAGTCTATTGATAGTAGGTCTATTCCTGGTATTGTTTATAAAATTCCATGTAGTTGTGGTAAATTTTATGTAGGTCAGAGTAAATTTAGCCTTAATGAAAGGGTTAAGGTTCATATAAGTAGGGTTAAACATAGGTATCTTAACTCAGCTTTATATATTCATGAATTGAATACAGGTCATAGAATATTGTTTAACAATGCTTCGGTTATTTTTTATGAAAAGAATGAGTTAAAAAGAAGAATAAAGGAGACTTTGATGATAAAACTCCTTGATTCTGAGGCTATCAATCTTATGAAGACTTCTTTTGATATTAAGGGAAGGTGGAATTTGTAGTGAATTATGGGAAGGTTTGTTTGTATATATATATATATGTTTTCCTTTAGATTGATTTTCACTTGAGAAGGTCTATTTGTAGTAGATGAAACCATGGTTGTGTAAGGATTTTGGTAAAAAAATTTTAAAATTTAATCTAGTATTGTATTGTTTTATGGTTTTGCATATATATATATATATATATATATATATATATATATATATATAATCAGTATATATATATAATCAGTACTTAGTTTATATTAAGATAGTAAATCTTTAAACTTTAATGAACAGGCTTCAATCTTCTCCATCCTTCAACTCTTCAGCTATCCAGTTCAGTATAGAAATATACTTGTATTTAAATATTATATATTCAGCCTGTATGCTGCCCAGCCCTATTCTGTGTATTTAAATGGACATATTGAGGGGACTTAAGATCAACATGAATATGACAATAATATTGACATCAACTACAGCCTTGAGTGTTCCATCATCAGGTTTTTAATGATACGGATAGTGAAGAGTTGGAGGGGAGAGAAGATTAAAGTCTTTCCATTAAAGTTTAAGAATTTGCTATCTTAATATAAATTGAGCACTTATTATATATATGTATGGAAGATGATAATCTGGTTAATTGATTTGTTTATTTAGATTCCAAGCTTAAAAATTCATTATACATTTGTAAATGATATATTTTGTGCATTCATCAGTATATACAAACTTTTTTTATAAATACCACATTTTGGCTTGATCTCATGAGCTATCAACAGGTTGATGAATAGAATATTATAAAGATGGTTGTAGAGGCACTGTAAACATTAATTTATAACAATGTTAAATTTCCACCAATTGAAAAAAATAGGTATATAAAATTTAAAAATAGAATCAAAGTTAGAAAATTTTCAGAATATTATGTTTGTTAAAAAATTGCATATGTCATCACATTTGTTGGTGCAATTTGGTCTATTTAGTATCTCAATGGTTTTTCTCATAGCATGTCACATCTGGATAAGATGCTATTATTAGAGAAATCAATATTGTGACCTGAATTCATACTATGGAGTGAGAGTGCTGATGATGAAAGTTGCTTAATTTCATTACCATGTTCATCTCTTTTAATACTGTTGTAGATACCCATATAAGAAACATTAAAAATGTCACATGAAATTTCATAAACTCCATAAACCTCAAAAGAGATTGAATCATTAGGCTTGATTATGATGTTAGTAATTTTCTGATAAGTGACATATATGCGATTTTTATATTGTAGCGTTTTAAAATACGTCCAATCCTATCTGTAGTTCCTTATATATAAATAATATAAATTCTAATATTTGTTTTTCTTATTATTTATTTTAATTATTTTGGGCGTTAATTAAAGATTAATGAATAATTTTATTATTATAACCATTGACTAATAAAAAACTTTTCACATAATTTATTTTGACTACATTGTGATGTGATGAAAATTTCAAGTATCTGTCAGAGCATGTATTTTTTTTTTTTTTACAATCTAAAAATGATAGATTATTTTGTTTCCTAGTGACGAGTTTATCAAGAAAGGGAAGTTTTCCATTTTATTTCCTGGTGAAGATTGCATCAAGAAAGGAAAGTTTTCCATCAGATTCTGTCTCTATTGTAAATCTAATATGACGTCGTCGGTAGTATTTAAATATGAAAAAAATCATATAATTTATTTTTTATATATTAAAATCTCTAGACATTTTATTTTTATAGATATAATAAAGACCTTCATACTTCCCCATTCTTTTTAAATTCATATAAATGAAGATATAATAAAAGAGAAATGACCCTCGAGATGCATTTCGTGCTGAACCAGCACTCATCAGTTGGCCCAGGTCACTATCTCTCATATATATCTCTATTATATGCAAAGTATTTATCTAGAATAAGTTGTTACATTTTCATTTACCATTGTCAAACTCCCTCCACTCACAACTTTGACGCCATCTATTTCACATAAATACACTAAAGATTATTACTAATCATTTTCGAAACTAGAGATTATCTCTAGCACAGATATAAACTTTAAACCTTAGTTAAAGATTAATATATTTAATTTTTTAAATTTACACACACGGGGTTTTTCTCCTTTCTCTGTCCTGTATGTAATATCTTTATAGATATAATAAACACCTCCATACTTCCCCATTCTTTTTAAATTCATATAAATAAAGATATAATAAAAGACAAATGACCCCCAAGATGGCTGTGTGTAAATTTAAAAAAATCAGATATATTAATCTTTAACTGAGGTTCAAAGTTTATATTTGTGCTAGAGATAATTTCTAGTTTTGAAAATAATTAGTAATAATCATTAGTGTATTTATCTGAAATGGATGGCGTCAAAGTTGTGAGTGGAGGGAGTTTGACAATGATAAATGAAAATGTAACATTTTATTTCTTTATTGAAAAATTTAAAAATTAATACTAATGATATTTTCATCAGCTTTGATCTCATTGCTTTGTTTGCAATGTTTGACCAAAATAGGTAGTTTTAAAAGTGCTGATTCTAAAGCATGAATTTCTATATTTTCTTTAAATAAATCAACTACTACTTAAGCGATAGGTAAGCTTATATAAGTACCAAAAGTTTGTAATGTTGATCATTGTATACTAAATACGTGTTTGAAAGACAATGTTTAGTTAAGGCAATAATATGATCATGGGTCTGCAAATTGCAACGTTGAGAAATTACATGTAAAGTTTCATCAATTGAAACATAGGTAAACAAAGAAGAAACATCGAAGCTGACTGAAAATATGATTTGTATTAATTTTTAAAATTTTTAATAGAGAAATATAATGTATAGAATTCTTAATATATGCTTTGGTAGACTAAATTGTAGGTTTTATTAAATCATATAAATACCTAGCTCATATGTGAGTGGGAGATCTTATTGCACTTACTGTTGGTCTATGGGAGATATCTGATCTGTGTATTTTTGGGAGTCCATATAATTTTGGAGAGCCAATAGATTTTTCACAAGGAAATATTTTATTCTTTATGATTTTTTTAATTGGTGATTTGTTAATAATGTCACTAATTGTTTTTTTTTTTTTAAATAAGCAGTAAGATCTCTTTTTGGATTTTTTATAAATTTTATCTTTTAGTAATGCTAGGATTTTATTATTGTACATGTCACGTTTATATTGTTTTGTTTATTAATATTTTTAATATTGTAATATATTTTAACTAGGTATTTATTTGATTTAATAAAACCTATAATTCATTCTATTAAATCATATATTTAATTAGAATGGATTTGAACTCATATTTTCAAGCTCTCTACATTTAACCACTCCATATTATACAAGCAATACACTCAACAACATACATACGTGTGAAAAAGATAAATAATCTTCAATATAGGTACTTCATGCTGAACCAGCACTAATCAGTTGATCCTAATTAAGATAAAAAAATCTTGGAATTTTAATGGATGGCTTCAGACTTTTTCACTATCCAACTCTTCAGCCATCATATCATTAAAATTCTGAAAATGAAATGCTCAAAGCCCTTGTTGATGCCAATATTATTGTCATACTCATGCTGACTTTAAGTCACTCTGACCCTTCATGTGTAGGACCTTAATATGTCCACTTAAATATACAGAAGAGGGATTAGCAGAATATAGGCTGAATATGTAATATTTATAAGCAAATATATTATTATATATTAAAAACTCTATACATTTTATTTCTCTATTAAAATATTTAAAAAAATAATAGAAATGATATTCTTGACAACTTTGATGTTATTTCTTTGTTTACAAATGCTACAATTGACAAGCATTAAATGTAATTTCTCAATGTTGTAATTTGTAGACCATATATCTGCATTATCTAAACATTGCCTTTCAAACACCTGTTTTGTATACAATGGACAAAATTGCAAACAAACTTTTGTTACTCCTATGGGATCACCTATCTAAGGAGTAACAGATGCTTTATTGATGGAAAATATAGAAACTTGTACTTTAGAATCAGCACTTATGATGATGCATTTATTATCTGGTAACATGGTAAAATAAAGTACACAATTTTTTCTCAAGTTTAAATAATATCCATCATATTAAATTTACAATGGTGACAGAATATGATGGAAAACATTACTTTCTTTATGTACTAATTATCATAAAACAAAATAATCTATCATTTTTAATTTTAAAAAAAAACTTTACACACAGACAGATACTTCCAATTTTCATCACATTATCATCCATCTTAGATTTTTTTCTATAGCAAAATTCTTTTCACTAGAGATATTAACCTTTCAAATAAATCATATGTGAAAGATGAAATCAATCATATAAATAGAGTTTCATTAGATAATGATTATAATAATAATTTATTCACCATTCCTTAATTCAAGCTCAAAATAATCAAAATAACAAACAAAAAAACTATTAGGATTTGTATTCTTACATAAAAGGAACTACAGACAGTATTGGACATATTCAAAAACCAACAACATAAAAACAGCATATATAGCACTTATAAAAAAATTAGTAACAACATGACCAATCCTAAACATTATACTTTCTTGAGGCTTCTGGAGTTTATGAAATTTCATATGGCATTTGTAAAGCTTCTTATATAGGTAATTGCATCAGAACAGAAGGGATGAACATGTTAATACAGTTATGCAACACTCATCATTTACTCTCTTACTCCATGCTCTGGATTCAGGTCACAATATTGATTTCTCTAATATTGGGATTCTATCCAGGTGTGACATTCTCTACCAATATAAGATCAGAGAAGCCATTGAAATACTAAAAACATCAAATTGTATCAACCAACATTATTACATATGCAAAATTTTTCTTATTTGGAATAATTTTTTAAAAATATATTACTCTGAAGATTTACTGACTTTATTTTTCAATATTATATATCTGTTTTTTTCTATGACTGAACTTTTTATAAATCAGTGTTTAAAGCCCTCTACAACCACCTTTATAATATTCTATTTATCACCCAGTTGATGATTTGTGTGATGAAACAAAAATGATGGTATATAGTATTGTACTGAAATGTCTGCTATTTAGGTATTACACAGGGGTGGATACTACTATGAATTCATCATTTATCCCTGGGAATATATATATATATATATATATATATATATATATATATATATATATATATATATATATATTGAGATCCCAAATATATATATATATATATATATTAGGTATTGAGATCCCAAATGCCTCAGAATGCTGAAGAAATATATTTTATTCCACTGAATTATTAATCAAAGAAAAAAACATATTTTAAATATCTATTAGTTATATAGAAAGCACATATAAATAGTTGTGTGCAGACACAAACCGTTCAATTAATCATTTGTCTGATTTTGATTATTAATGTCCCCTTCAAATTTAATTTATACTTAATAAAGTCTAATATCCTTTCTATAGTAATATTTTAATTCTACTAGGCTTACTAATTTGTTTTCTGAATTTTGAGTTATAGTTTTTAAAATCATTCAAATTATTTTTTAATATGCAAGTTTTATGTGTGAATATTGGTGTGTGCCTATTTACAAACATAGACTTAAAACAGTTACCAACACATTTAAAGGTTTTATTCTAAATCATTTTATAATTTTTTATAAAGAATTATATTATTTATAAACAGTTATTCTTATTTTATGTGAAAGTATTTTACAAGAATGTCCAACTGACATTCAAAAGTCAGAGATTGATAAAGCATTCAGGTTGATAAACCCCAGATCATTTTTGATTTCTAACCAACAATAAAGTTAAACAAATTGTCAATTTTAATCATATGGTTTAATTAATAGGAGCCATATGTTTTCTGGCAAACAAAAAATTTATGGTGTAATGAGACAGACTAACTTATATAAAAAGCTGACAATAATTCTTTTAGGAGAAATAAACTAAATTGCTGAAGAGAGAAATCAGATTTTGTTTTGAAAAGTTTTCTATATCAAAAATGATGGGATAGAAAATATATATTTTGCCAAGGGCCACAGCCATCCATAAACCATGCACATCTGAAGAGTTTGAAACCAGATATTTAAAACATCTTATAGCTGATTGCTAAAGAAAAATGAAAGAAAAAACTGATTGCTCACCTATGCTTTTAAATCTAAATGGAGCTAAGAAGTAAACTGTCAAAATTTGTGAAATCATGCTATGTCATTTTTGCCATTTGCTGAGTTTAAACCCAAGAAGAATGCTAAATATATAAAAAACAACAAATATCCATGGTCTATTAAAAGTAATGATACTTAGAAGCAATGAAGAAATCATTCCAGTGCCAAATGTTCTCTATAGAAGCAAGTGATTTCATCATCAATGCTGTAAAAGAATTGCAAGCCCAAGCCATGAAAATAATAGGACTGTTCCAGTAAACTGCTGCAATTGATAAATATACATGCATTACATATTGGTGTGTGGCTGCAGTCAAATTATAAACCTTCAAAAAACTGACTTTAAAATCCTTGGATTATTAAAAAGTGTGTGCATCAAAAAAAATTGGTAATATGAATTTTAATTATATTTTTGCTAGTGACTATTATCCAATCTTTTTAATAACAAATCCATTTACCTATTTTTTAAATCTCTGAATCTTAAATGAAAATCAATTAAAGTTTCTATAATAATAAATATTGCTCTCTTGATATTATGTATACTCAAATTATTACATGTAATCATTTATGTGTGTATTTATTTTTTTATAAAATGTATTATATTTTGGGTTTTCCATCATCAGATTTTCAATGATATGGATGGCTGGAAAGTTGGAGGTTAGAGTAGATTGAAGCCTTTCAATTAAATGTTGAGGATTTGCTATCTTGTAATAAACTGAGCACTGATTATTTGTGCATGGCAGATAATAATCTGGACCAACTGATGAATGCTGGTTTAGCATGAAATATGTACATTGGTGATTATTTATTTTTTCTACATATGGGTGGTCATGTATATCAGTTGTATGAGATAGTGTGGATAGTTGGTGGGTGCTTGAAAGTCTAAGTTCAAATTCCCTATATTTAAAATGTATTATTGTACATTAATTCAAAATTATGAAATATGCTGTTTATTATATGTCAAAGGGGTTTAATACTTTTTATTCATAATGAGAATTAACACACATATATATACATAATAATATAATTATGCTTACTTACATGTATATTTGTTGACTATGAGTGTCAAAAGTCATAGAAAGTTTAACATTAAGAGAATTGGATTTTTAAAAATGGTTATTGACCTCTATTGGTAAAAAGGGAGAGAGGTAATTGGAAGCTTATTTCTATAAATGCTCTTATCTCTCTATAATCTGACTAACCCTTTTCTAATTAGTTCTCTTTTTTTAAATATGTTTAAATTTATAAAGGTGAAAATATATATAGTATATGCAATAGATGAGTATGTGTGTGCATAGAGTTTTTATTTATTTTTAATGAAATGTTTTTTTAGGACATAAGAATTTTACTTATTCACCATACAAATTGATGCACACACATTATACTATGATGGAAACATTGAATACATGTCATTAAAGGGAGAAGGGGAAAATTTTTGGTAGTATTAATAATATGATTTAAATATAAACAATTTATTCAGTATTAAGTATATAAATGTTTATCTGTATTGTTAATGACTAATCGGTAATAAATATTAATTTGTTTTATTAAAAAAGGCTATATATTTCTTAAGAGTTATTCATTGTCTTGTTAATTATGATCATTCATCATCACTAAAGAATGTTAATTGTTAGGTCATAATTTAAATGTGATATTTTAGGTAAATAATTATAGGTTTGTAAAAGGTGATGTTTTTTGTTGTGAGTTAATTGCCAAAAGCTGTGGCTGGAATCATCATCTTCATCATTGTTATATTATTATTAATAAATAGATTAAATAAATAGTATTTAAGGGCCATATGAATCATGGTTTTCAGTGTATTTATTATTTGTGAGCCATCATTAGAGATAATGACTATCATCATATTTAAACTGAACTGGTAATACCTGTGAAGATATTAAGTGAGAATTTATGATATTAAAATCTTATAATTTTTATTTGCATAAGTATAAGGATGTTGTTTTCTCTTCAGAAAAGTGCATGTGTCATAAATATGGTACCAATTGAGTTTGAACGATATAACTTTATCTAGGTTTAGACAGCCTAGTGGCACCCAGGTAAAATACCTGCATATAAATAAAACTGAATAAAAGAGAAATTAGTTTGATTTCCTTTTTCCAATCTTGATGATATATTCATTTTTGATACTTTTAATTAGTTACAAATAGCAACAGTGTGTGACTATGATCATGAAAGAATATATTATCAGAGATAAATATAATTTCACTATATTTGATGCTATATTGATTTCACTGTCATTTTTTATTCAATTATAATGATTAACAACTATATCATTATATTTTTATATAGTTACAATGGCTAATATTTAACTAGCTAATATTTATTAATAATTACAATATTAAATCACTCCACATGGTTAAAAAATCCAGCATTGCCTTCTGTGAATGGGATTATTTTCATATATTGTATATTAATAAATTTGGGCTTTATAATATATATTGGCACGAGAGGATAATTGTAAATGTAAGTTTGTTTATAAATAACATTACTGAACATTAGAATCATTATTTATGATACTGCTGATAATTTAGCATAAATTCTAGCCTTCATAATTCTAATAGATTATGGTAACTTTTTTTCAGCTTTGCATAAATATAAAAATATTTTTAAAATATGTATACTAAAATGTAAACTGCCAAGAGATTTTAGATATTTGAATAATATAATTGATACATTTATTATCAGGTATTTAAGATTAATTTTATAAATTAAATTAATTACTGTTTGTCATCTTTGTACCACTAACTCCTACCTAAAACATGTGGTCATTTTTGATGTACATAAGTAATCACATATACACACAAATCCAAGATATATATTTATATATTTTAGCTGTAAAAATCTTTTTGTGAGATAGTGAATGAAAATTATAAAAAAAGTATGGTGACCTCAGAACTGGATAATTAAACAATCCAGTAGTGAACAAAATTTTTGTTTTATTTGTTAAGAAGGAGGAATAATATTTTTTTCATATGTCATAGCATCGACTGGCCAGGAGGCAAAACCACAACAACTGTCTGCAACCCACTGCTTGCTTCCAAGGTAGCTGCGCTGACCTTTCAGCTAACAATGCTTGACAAGAAGGAATAATATTGTATTACAATATGCAAATAACAATTAAAAAAAACATCTTATTGGATATAATTAGAAAAAGATGGCGAAAACACACAGACACAAAGCTTTGACAAAAAAAAAATGGGTACATCATTTGCATGCATTAAAAACACACATATAGTATTTAAAAAATAAAAGTTTAAATGATTAATAAATCAACTTTTCTTCAAATTCATTAAAAGCTCATCATTAGATATTGATAATGGTTTAATGCATCTCTAGCTTCTATTTTTAGAGCTTATAAATATATCACATTCATAAATGTTTTGAGATGTTTAATCAATAGAAACACAGATAGGCCAAAGGACTCAAAATGTTTCTGGGTTCATTTTTAGCTATGAGAGAATAAAAAAACTTAATTAATCAATAATGGAACCGATATGTCATCTTATGATTTTAGTGTTCAGAGATCTTTTGATTATTATTATAGTACTCTAAAAATTGACAAATCACTCTATAATCTATCAGCTGCTTTGTCAATAATTCATGCAAATATAACTACTTAACTTTTATTAAATCTACAATAGGGACTAAGGTGTAAAAGCACAACTATTTAGGATTACATTTTCTTGCTATAATTATTTCAACGTGAATATTTATTTAAATGATGCAGAATTATGAGAGATTCATTTTATTAAAACTTATTCATGATCGAAATATAGTAAAAAAAACACATTGCACTCAGTGATTGGAGTGAAGATCTTTTCAAATTTACTTATATCTAATTTGAGATGTACTAACCTATTTATTATATATTACAATGTTAGTTTTCTTAATTTTTGAAAATAAATCTGCCTTGATTAGTGTATCAATCATGTTAAAGTTTTTAATAAGCAATTGTAGTAATATTCACTTATTGATATCAAGTTAATTACTATTATGATATTATATATAAAATGGATATACATTTTATTTGCCTGGATTATTAGTGATAATCCAAGACAGATAATGAAAGAAGTTATCTTGAAATGCATGTATACTGAAGAGTGAATTGTCAATTTTTTCATGTATAAGCCAGTCATAGTAAAAAATATATAGCAGTCAACGATTTGAGTTGACATCTCACATTTATTAATTAAAAAAGATATATAAATATAATTTAAACATATTACAAATAAATATTGTTCCAAAACAATAAAAGTAAATAACATGTTTTTGATATATACATTTATTAAAATATATTATTCTGCGTAAACATGAATAATCAGTTTAAAATGTTTAATAAAAACAAGTCCCCCACACCATTCTTGTTAACCTAAATCTTCTGCGAAATGACCCAGTTAATAAATTTTTAATTTTTTCTTTCCTGAAATTAATTTAGAAATCATTAAAGTTTGTAAATATATATGCTTCTGTATAATCTTCAAGGCTTAGGCATATAAGCACGTGAATCTTTAGCAGATGTGCAGATGTGACAAAAAGTGTAATTATATATAAAATTTAATATTAACAAAGTTTTTGTTAAATAAAAACATATTTTAAATAAAATTGGGTTTCTCTATTTTATTTAAATATTTTATTTATAGATGGCTGAGAGCTATAAAATTTGTTTACATTTTTATTAAATATCAATATATTTCCTCATTAAAATCCTGATGGTTAAAATGATTGACATTCCATTAATTATTTAAATAGATATTAATAAAATTGAGGTGACCTTTTAATAGTTTTCTAATTCAAATCAAAACAACAAATAATATATACTTATTATCAATTCTAATGAGTCGGAATAATAAACAATTAAATCAAAGCATTATGAAATAGTGATCAGAACATCTGTCTAGTAAGTATAGAACAAATCACAATCAAATGTTTAAATTCAAGTGGATAAATCTTTAATTATTTTCACAGACCATTTTTTTTAGATAAAAAATCCTATATTCATCTCAATTATATTTTCAATAGTGATTGATAAATAGGTATTTAGCTATTCTTAGTTAGAAAGTAAAGGCCTCATTAATTTGGTAAATCAGATGACTAATGAAACATTACTGCACTTGATTGTAACATAATGTTATCTTTTCTATAGCTGAAAGACTATCACAAGGACTCATAATTATATTTGCCTTCCACATAATAAAAAAGCATTCCATAATTTGAGATGCATTAATAAAATTTTCACTTATAGAATTATAAGAATTTCTTATTTTACAGGATTTTTCATTCTTCCGTAAACTGTTAAATGTAGAAAGAAAACATTCTTTAACTTAAAAAGAGTGGTGTAATGAAAAATACTGAGCTGTCAACAAAGGCATGAAGATTCTGATGATGATAGCTCTATATCAGCTGTTGAATAAAGGTCGGTGTTTGGTTACAAAAGAGTAAAGTGAAGATGAGGATATACTGAAGGAATTAAAAACAAACTTGAAAACATCTCTGAGTGCAATTATTAACTTCCACAATGGCTAAAAGTGAATATAAACCAATCCGTTAAATGAGAGTCTGACAACGTGGAGCTGAAGGTGGAAAAAAAAAAGATTGCTCTTGAAATATGTATTTTATTGAAAAAAAAAATGGTCTGAATTTAATGCTGGTGTATGATTTATGGAAACCAAATATATATATAAATTTAACAAAATTAGTTTAAAATTATATTATTTAGAAGACTATATCTAATAAAATAGTAAATGTTATGTAATAATTAACTTTTGAAATATAGGTGGCTTCAATTACCTGGAGACTTAGTTTATAATTAAAAAAATAATTATATATCAATTTTCCACTAAGCTTTTTAATTCTGTTCACATATTAATCTTTTATATATTTTTTTTTATTTCAGAACAATTTTTGTCAAAGTGATACAGCTTTTCATTATAAATATCAAACAGGAATATATAAGGTTTGTTAAAAAAATAAAATAAACAACAATGCACACACAGTTTGATAGATATCAATATTATTTTAATTAGATTTTAAAAATATTTCATAGTATGTGAATTACTGAAATTTTTTCAGTAGTAGAAAAAAAATTCTGTTTTATTTATAGGCTAAAGAAAATAATTGTAAAATAATAGTGCATCTCAGTCAGACTATTTAAAATAAAATTTCTATGAAAACCATATAATTAAGAGGCAACCACTGGTGAGGTCGGCTTTTAATGTCATAAAGAGCAATTCAAATCACGGTTTGGGTTTACAAAAAAGAAAAAGGATTTACACCAAAAAAAAAAAAATATTGAAATCGGTAATGAAAAAAATTTGAATTAAAAAAAAGAAAAGATATTGATATAAAAAAATCGAAAAGTTGTGTTAAAAAAAAAAAAGTGACATTTATATAACAAAAAATAGGACTACAGGTAAAAGAAATTAAAACGCACAGAAATGACATGAACATTAAGAAATTGATAAATTTAGCGAAGATGTTCTAAGTTGATTAAAAATTACAAAAGTTTCGATAAATAAATTTTAATAAAAAAATTAAAGAAGTAAAAAAAAAAAGAGTGTTTATAAACAAGTCTATGCTAAACATTTCTTAATCATTAATTTTTTTTTTTTAGAGTTATAATTCTATTAGAAAGAGAGAGAAAAAGAGAGACAGGAGGAAGGGAAGAAAGAAAAAAGTAAAGTGAGATAATGAAAGATTCGAAAATTAAATAAATCGCAGCTCAGTTTTGTCACTTGACGTCACACGTCTTTCCAGAACAGCAATTATCTATTATTTAGTTTTATAGAACAAATAATAATCTAATAAAAAAATATTTTAACGTCTTAAAATATTTTATTACGCATTCAAATATTATATTTATAATTTTTTTCAATAGTTTATATTTAAAAAATAAAATTGGCATCACTTATAATTGTTAAAAGTAAAAATTATTTATGGGTTTTGATTTTGATATTGACACATACACATTTATAGATTTAATACATGGCATTAACTATTATACATATATTAACAGAATATCCCTGTCTTAATAAAAGTACTAACTGTTGGAAGAATTGATTTTGAAACAGAATCTTTGTCCGATTTTAAAAAAGTAAGTAAATTTTAAATATTATTTTGCAACTACATATAATGTTATTGTTTAAATATAGACAGAAAATATAATGGTTAACAGCCTGTGTTTTTGTAAGGTCTCAATTGTTTTAAAAATTGCTTGCATTTTCAGTGAATGAAATTATATTATTGTATGAACAGTCTCAAAAAAATATTAAGCCAAATCTGAAGTCTTTTGCAAAGGTATCGTAGAGGATATTAATTTTTTATTCGTTATTCCAGAATATCCAATAGAAGTTCAAGTATATTTATTCACTATTTCTTAAATCAATATTTATTTGAATAAATTAAATTATTATCATTCAGAAAAAAGAACTTGATTTATGAAAATGTTCAAATAGTGTTCAATTATTATTGTTTTCACAGACTCATGACTGGATCAAGAAAATATCTTTATTTTATCAAATTTTAGAATGGAAAAAAAAATAGAATGGTTATTAAATAGGGTAAACTATTTCCGTAATTGAAAAACAACAATGATTCATCTGATTATATAATATGCTTCTAATCATCTATTGCACTATTACTACACTGATTCATGTTTGCACATTACAGTACCCACCCAAAAAACCCAGTGACTTTAAAATAGCATATTAACCAAAATGGCTTGTTTATAAATTATATTGGCAAACATATGTGTGAAGATAACTGCAGTCATTTGTTTTAGCAAGACTCATGTTGTTTGAATATGTTTTTTTATTTTTTACTGTCTATCAATCTCCTTCAATATGCATCGATTTTGATTACAACTGATTTTAATAAATTTGTTCTTTCATTTTTAGCGAAGTCAATGATTTCTCTCTCGGGATTGTCCATTTTAAATTTAACACTATTAGAAACTAATATTAAACAAATGTAGACAGATTTGATATTTTTTCTCTCAGTCTTATCACAGAGATATTTAATTTTTGAATTGACACTTAATATTGCCAGAAACTATATATGACAATTTATTTAGAAAAAATGCTTAAATATTTTGTTAAAAAATGGGAAACGAAGGCAAATACTATCAACTGATAGGAGTACAATATTGTGTAGTTATCTCTATTTAATTTTTTAACAAAAAAAATTAGCATGCAAATACATAAGCGCACACATATACTGTATATTAAAAGCACAAAATATCGAAAATAAAGAAAGTTTATTTTTATTTGCACATATTCTTTGAAAGTAGATTGAGTAACTAGTGACAGAGTATTATGATTAATTAATATTCTTGATCATCAGTCATTATGCAAAAATGTATTCTAGTAGTTAAATTTTAAAACTATATTAAAAACATTAATGAGTTTTTTACACTTTATTCTATACCCCCCCCCCCCTCAACAAACTATATAATTTTAATACTATTTCTTTGATCATCTTATTTGGGAATTTTGTACACTTTTTATTGATCATTAGAAAAGGTTTTGTTAATTTTTGAAGCGATCTAGTCATCTTTTTATTTATTGACTGGTAATATTTCTGTTAAATGGAACAAATTTTTAAAAGACACTTGGAATAAATTTGGACCTATATGGCGGATAAAGAAGAAGCTTCATTTGAAGATTTAAGTAGTTTTTACATTATGGTTACAGAAAAAGATTAACAATTATCTTGCCCTAAAATAGCATTTTTATTTAACAAGTCATTATTTTATTGCAAAAATTACTTTTCCAGTTCTGTATGCAAAGTTGATAATTTATTTTCTGTTAACATTTGAGTTATAATTGTTCATCATTTGCTCAATAATTGACAGGAAGGCTTTCACGTTTATTCATTCGTAGTCTGAACAATACGCAAACTGGTAGGTTGATTTGTAGATTGAAACTTGTTTATTATTATGCTGACATATTATCAATGTTTATCTATTGTTATTTAAGATGTAGTCTTATTAACGGATAGTTTTTAGTTTTATTTTCATATATATATATATTATAATTATTTGACGTTAAAAATAAATCTAAACCTAAATTGTTAATTAAAATTTTTTTAAAATTAATGAAGCATTACAGTATTTTAAATTGTTTTTTCTTTCATTTTTTAGATAATGAACTTATGCCATGAAAATTTAAATCCTTTTGTAGGTTGTATATTAGAAGACACATTATGTTACATTTTATGGGAATATTGTCCAAAATTGAGTTTGCAGGTAATAAATACTCCTTTAATATAGCTTAATGTTTGCATTAACATAATCAACCTAAAGATATCTATGCATATTTGGATAATTATGGAATTAGTATTTAAAATCCAATGCTCCTCAGTAACAAAGTCAATAGCCAGAAATTAATTTAGCATCTGCTTTTTGCCCATTGATTATTTATGTTTACACGATTTTAGAACAGAGTGACATAAACTATTAATTTGTAATTTCTTTATTGATTGAGTTTTTGAATTACACATCCAAGTATATGAATTATGTTCTCTGTCTTTTAACTATGAAATGACATTTGATCGTTTTAGTGGCAATTATTGCTGCTTGCTTCATTTTAACAATTTATTATAGCATGAGAATTTTTAAAGCAGTATCATAAACTTTTATGAATTCTTTACATTCCAAATTTAATTTAGTTACTGTAATCCCTAAATTTTCTTTTCTGCAACACAGTAGCAATTCACTTGTCGTCTTTTTATATGATCTTTACACTCAGTTGAAGTTTAATTTAAAGCTTCAACTGTCTATCTATTATCATCTCTTCTATCTGTCATGTTTGCAAAAATATGTACATTACAATTCAATAATTATAAATCATAAGTCTTTTGTACTCCAGAAAAAATAAGGAAAATATATTAGAGGAATATATATTTTTTATGGCACTAATTGATAAGAGTAAAATTAATGAATGTTTGGATAAAGTAATTTAAGAAAAGCGAACATTGTATAATTAAATCAGATAGAAAGTAAAAAAGGTTTAATTAATGATTAATTTTGTGTAGGATTTAACAATAGAAAATATTGTGATAAAAAAATTGCATTTGGTAAATGCCAAGAAATATTTGCTAATTACTAATATTTCTTGTTACAATAGAAGTGGAACCGATTAATTAAAAAAATCACAATGAATCCAAGGCTGATAACAATCAAACCTGAACCCTGGATTGCCAAGGCCAAACTGCATGCATAAATAGCATGTGCAGCAAAGTGTGTGGGTACTGATTCAAGTGGATTTACTAAGTGAACTGTTGGTAGAAGATTTTAATGGACAGTAGCTGAAAGAAGTTTAAATGATGGGCAGCATTCTAGTGTGGAACCAGTGTGACTGTGAGCAGCAGTTGAGTGAAGCCAAAGAACTCTGTCAGTTTGAGGAGTCAAGCCAAAGTGTTTTGCAAACTGAGGCCAAATGAAACCATCCAGAAAACAGCAAGCTGTTATATGCATTATAAGAGAATTATATATACTTTGTTGGAGTGCGTCAATAACTTTTCTCTATTAATAGTATTTCATCATTATTCCAGTCCTTTTCTAAATTTCATTTAGTGATCTATTTTTTGGTATTCTAAGTGCCTGCATTTGAATACACAACAAGTTGGTGCAGTCACCATCTTGAATAGCAAATAAATTTAAAAAGCTAACAAACTTAGGGGTAGTAAAAATATTACTAAGTCAGGCCATAATAATGAAATTCGACATGAGTAATGAATGTCAATGACCATGGTATATCATGCAATTGGAAAATTTCTTTTTATTAAACAGTATAAGAGAAATATAACCACTTTAATGTGTATGTCAGGATTAACCACTTTAATGTGTATGTCAGGATTAAAAGTCATCGACATTATAAATAAGTATTTTGACATATCCAAAGCAGATGGAATAGAATATGAAAAAATAATTAACAACCTTTGAGTGAACATTTTAATCCCAGACCATCAAGACACATTGCCACATTAGCATTAAGAAACAGGAGGGAATGGAAGGGCCAATCGATAAAACAGTGTGGATATGGCAATTATGTAGACAAAATTCTGTTAGACCTATTAATCTGGAGCATGTTGGAGAACATATTCTGACAAAATCTGCTTGATAATGCAGAATTAAATTTTGAAGAAGCCATTAAAAAGGAAGTGTCCCATGAATTCATTGTGGAACAGGTGGCACTGTTTAGTAATGAAAATTATAGCAAAACAACAGTTTATAAGATGGAGCATGAAAGAGAAATTAAAAATAGTTTTCTGCTAACAAAGTTAAAAAAAAAAAATTATGTTTTTGCTGTGGGAAATCCACGCACATAAAAAACGATTGTACATTTAAAAATGAATGATGCAATATCTGTAAGAAGAAAGGCCTCCTAGCCCAAAGTGTAGGGAATAACAGAAAGTAGTAGTCAAAAAAAAACTAATACAGGCACAGATAATAACATTTATGATATTAATTATGCATTAACCAAGAGGTAGAGCAAATTTACATTGCAGCTATAACTGGTTAGCAAAATAATAGACATGGAAATTGACTGCAAAGTCAGGAATATAAATAATCTTGGAGAAACTATGGAAACATATTAGAAGAAACTGTGCAGACATTAAAATGCATAAAACATCAATCAGGGTGGCAGATGTAAGTGGAAACATACTATAAATAGTAGGCTCTGATATAGTACCAATAAAATACTGCAATAAAATGATGAGCGTACCAATATACATAGTTGAAATGGTCTGTTAATAGAATGCAATTAGTTCAAGCATATAGGAATAAGAATTAGTGAGAGAGATAGGACCAATTTGTAAGGACAAGATCCCAAAGACAAAGTGAGAAAATAGAATAATTTTAGATCATGTCAAATAGATATGACTAAATTACAAACAGAAAATGAGGATTTAAAAGAAATAGTGAATAGTTTGAATGAATTGACCTGTAAAATGGAAGATAAAAATAAAATGAGTGCATCATTGCAGAGTGTT
Organism: Epiperipatus broadwayi; assembly: GCA_028023455.1. NCBI lineage: Eukaryota > Metazoa > Onychophora > Udeonychophora > Euonychophora > Peripatidae > Epiperipatus > Epiperipatus broadwayi. The sequence goes on from JAQFVV010000062.1 coordinate 4,835,775, forward strand.
AATCAATTATGAAGTTATTATAAAAGAAATCAGAGGAGTTAGAATACAGAAATGCTGGATTGTGTAATGAGTTGTAGCAAAAATTGTAAGAAAATCAGTATTTACTGTAGAATAAAAATCAGCTGCTTAAAGAGACAGAAATGAAAAAGTAAAATAATTATCAGAACAGGTAGTGTTTTGGCAACAGTATGAAATGGAGCTACAAGAAAAAATGGCTAATAGTGAAAATGAAATGGACATTTTAAAAAGACTTTTTTTAAAAAGGTCAAACTTTAGACAGTGAACTGCCAGAAGCACAAACTAAAAAACAAGGAAAAACCCAGAGTTTTACCAAGTTGAAGAAAAAAGCAGCTAAGCTGAGAAAGAGTCTAAATAATTTTCAAGGTTACATTTATTAACCTGAACAAGGATTTTTTTCTGGAGTGGGGGAAGGTGTTGTGTTTGTAAAAATATGTACATTGCAATTCAATAATTATAAATTATAAGTCTTTTGTACTCCAAAAAAAGTGAAGAAAAGATATTAGAGGAATATATACTTTTTAGATAACTTACTTATAAGAATAAAAGTAAACAAGGTAAAACTCTCCATACAATAGTGCCACCCCAACCAGAGTAATCAATAGATGCCAGAAGGCTTGTGCATAAAATCCCTATCTAGTGCCTACTCATCCAATATCCCCAGACTAGTTTCTGGCTTGTGGCCTACTGTATGGAGAGTTTTGACTTGTTTAATAACAATTATGTGCTAGTATAAGAGATAGTGATCATGTGATGTTTAGTGGTTTAACACCAATCCTGCCTAATAAGGGATAGTGATCACATGAAGAGTAAAAGTAATGAACACTTGGGTAAAATAATTTTAAAAAAGTGAATGTTGTATAATTAAATCAGATAGAAAGTAAAAAGGTTTAATTAATGATTAATTTTGCATAGGATTTAATAATAAAAACATTTACTTTATATATATATATATAAAATGCCAAGAAATATTTGCTAATTACAAATATTTCTTGATACAATATAAGTGTAACTGACTAATTAAAAACACCACAATGAAAACAAGACTGATAACAATCAAGCATCAATCCTGGATTGCCAGAGGCCAAACTGCGTGAATAAGTAGTGTGTGCAGCAAAGTGTGTGGGTTCTGATTCCAGTGGATTTACTAAGTGAACTATTAGTGGAAGATTTTAATGGACAGTAGCTGAAAGAAATTTAGGTGATGAGGTAGCACTCTAGCGTGGAGCCAGCATGAATGTAAGCAGCACCTGGACAAAGTCAAAGAATTCCAATTGTTTGAGGAGTTGAGCCAAAGTGTTTTGCAAACATGGGCCCAAGGAAACCCTCTAGAAAGAAGAAAGATGTTACATGCATCTTGGGAAGTGAACTATAAGCAAATTATGTACACTGTGCTGGAGTGTATCAATAACTTTTCTCTATTAATAATATTTCATCATTATTTCAATCCTTATCTAAATGTTATTTATTGAGTTATTTGTTGGGTATTCAGAATGCCTGCATTCTAATACACAGCTCCATTTCAATCTTTTAATAGTTTTAGTAATACTAGAGTGATCTGTTTGTTCTCTCAATTATGGATTTAGGTTTTAATCTCTTGTTATTTATATCATACACCTCTTTATACTTTATGGAATTGTCTGACATTTCTGTACTGCTCTTTTGTTAAGTGTTCAAGCCTCACTTCCATAAATAAGAACTGTAAAACACATCTTTTTAATAACATATACATATTTCCTTTTAATATTAAGTTATTACTACCAAAGGTATTCCATATAAGTTTAATTCTATGATTAATTTCATTTATTATATTTTCATATGCATTAATAGTCTAACCAAGATATTTGTAGTTATTAAGTTCTTCTAATGCATCTCTACCAATTTTTATTATTTTGAGAAAATCCATTGAATATAACTTTAGACTTTTTAACATTTATCTTTAGTCTTACTTTCTTAAATGTTATTTGATAATGTGTAACATTTTCTAAAACTCTGGAGCATTATATATATATAAAATCCGATACCATTTTCCAAATTTAAATGATGAAAATAATTTTCATTTACTTTTACTCTCTTAGCTTCCCATTTTAAACCACAAAAATGTTTTTGTAAAACTAGTATAAAATATTTTGGAGATATACTTTTCTCAATACTATCTTTCTTAGTAACGTCATATAATCAGTGATGTTGCATTTTAATAAATATTCTTCAGAATATGACAGCATCATAGTTCTTTATCTTGATGAATCAATGCTTTAATTATACTTCTAAATCAAAATTTTTTTTTTATAACCTACAAATTCAAAGCATAATGGCAATTTATATTCATTCCTTTTTTCTATAACTTCTCTTAATACTTGAAAGTAATTTATTGTGTCAAAACTACTTTAATATCCATCTAAAACTGTTAAAAAACTGATAAATCTGTAATTTTTAATATCTTCTTTATCAGGCATATAAATATTATTTTTGGTGCTTGTCTTATAGATAAAGATGCCATTGAATGGTGTCATTTTCACGCTAAAACTATAAAATATGACCATTCCCGGGCTGTTGATTATAATAATTTTGCTGTGCTTTTTTGTAATGCGAAAGTAAAAACAAAACAAAATCGTCTTTTATAAATATTATTTTTTATTAACATATATAATTTAAATGATAATAATAAATGTAAAATAAAATCAACAAATTACAATTTGATTTGTGTTTTTTCTATCATATATTTTTTTTTTATCAATTTTTTATCGGATATTTTTTTACTTGTGTTATGACTTTTTTTGTTGTTGTTGTTGTTTAACTAAAAAATAATAATCATAATAAAAAGTAAAATTTCTTAGTCTACTTTTTATTTTTTTAGTCTTCGTTTTACGTTTTTTTTTTTTTTTTACAGACAAAGAGATATTACGGCTATTTTTTACTTCAAATAGAATGACAATAAAAAATAAAAGTTGTTATGGTTAGGTTTAGGGTTAGTTTTAGGGTTAAGTTTAGGGTTAGTTTTAGGGTTAGGGTTAGTTTTAGGGTAGAGTTCTGTTGTTTGTAATGCTAAAATAAAAAATATCAAAATCGTAACCGTACTCGGAAAAAAGAAACTCAAACTTTTTTAAACAACAACAAACACATATAAATGTCTTCTTTACTTATTAAACATGTTTATAATATTTGCTTTTTATGAAATTTACAAAAAATTGTGTATATTTGTACTTTTCTTACTGGATATTTTTTTGGTTCCGCTCTTTTTTACTTCAAAAATATCCACACGGTAGAATCTTTGTCTCATGGAATGTTACGAACAGTATGTTACTTGACACGTTACCCAATTGCAACTCACTAAAAACATAGATCTTTAACATTTTCCCCATTAAAACTTCAATACAGTACATTGTAAAAAGTCTTAGAATTATTACTTTAAAAAATATGAACATTTCTATACTTTAAAATAAAAAAAAATCAAATGAAAACAACATTTCCATCCAATTCAAATACAAACTCTCTCATCAAGCCGTAACTATTTTATAAACTGTGCAAATTCAGAAAATGTATTTTCTGCTATGTGATGTACATGCTGTACTGCGACACAACATAGTGACCTGCATTCTGTAGCTACAACAAAAAAGTTGTATTATAGAAAATTTGAACGTGTCGGTCATGACAGCACCATAGAGCAGTATCTTTAGCTATAAGATGAGTACCTTATTTTTATATTCTTTTAATCATTTGATACATCTTTGTCATTTATATTTAGTACATAACTTTGTCAACAATTTTTATTTTTTCCTTCTTTATAGATTTAATTAGGTATCTCATTTTTTTTATTTAAATTGCTGGACAATTCAGAAGATGTAATATCTATTGAAGTTATTTACTTTTCTTGCTCTTTATTACTCTATAGCTTTTTATAAAACTTGTAATACATTTCAATAAGTTACAGATCCTTGTTTCTCTTTACTATATAAAGAATTTTTTTTCCAATACCAAGATATTTTACAATTATATATTTTTATATGATTATTAATTATTTTTCACATCATTTTACAAAACTTTAGATATTCAAATATTCTTAAAGAATCATTAAAAAAATATAATTCTTTTTTTTTTTTATATATTTTCGTCTTAGTAGAAAATTTATTTGTAAATTGCTATTCTTTTCTATCATCTATCTTTCTTGCAATTCTTAAATAAATATGTTATCTTTTTATTAATTTCAATCAAATCTGGATCATTTTCAAAATCAGTTAATATTTTAAAACGATTTGCAAATTTTATTTTGATTTGTTGGAATGTTTTGAAGGTTGAAACATCAACTGTTAAAACTAACATTCTTAATAGTTTTTGCCTCAACCAATCAATATTAGTTAATAAATGGATCTTTAGATATTTTTTGTTAGAAAATAAACTTAAGAAAAAAAATTCAAACATTTCTTCAAAGGATACTTTGATCTAAAATGAGATATTTAAAGATTGTTTTATCCCAAGTTTATTACATATAATTTATTTAACATTTTGAAGCATTCGATAATTATTTTTGAGTCAGGACTGATAAAGCATTGACTATAATAACTCATCCTTTATCTCATTATGAAAACACTATTCCAATGCATCACATGGTCAAAAGAAACTTTAATAATAAAAAAGTTTAACTAAAAATAAAGATTCAGGATGAATAAATAAAAAAATACATAAATCAAAACATTAAAAAAAACTTTTCTCTATATATAGCTAAAAATATATGTACTCTATAAATTTGTTAAAATTGAACGTAAGCATGTTAAGTATATACAATGTATAATAATTGTTCAAGTTTTACTTAATACATTATTCTATCCATATTTTATCAAATAAACAGTTTGTCTATCAACTTACATATTTCACTACTTATATTTATCATTACTAAATTTTATAATGCAATTTTTAAAGAGAATTATTTATGAGCTGAATTATGATAAAAATTTTTTTTGGAAAATAAAAGTTATGTCAAATTGAAGAGTTATATATATATGAATTCATAGTATTATTTCCGGGAGCTTCCATGTAATAAAAATATTCGCTAAATAGCTGACATTTCATTACAGTAATATTTTTTTATTCAGAGTTTTTTCTTTATCAAATCATAAGAATGTGTGTGGCGAGATTTTATATCTTATTTTTTGCTCTTGTTATTTTCTCCTCATTCTCAAATTCTATTGGTTGAGAAGTTTTAAAAATATTTCATCCCCCAATAGCTTTTCCCAAATATTGTTAAATTTCTTTAACTTATACTTTTCATTTATGCTCTTAGACCTTTTAAAAATCTCTATAGCTTCCCTTAGAAGTCTCTGGTCATATTATTCACTTTTAGCCGTAATATGCGTTTTATTAAAATTGATGTCATAGTTAGTTAATTTAATGTGTGAATAAGTAGCTGATGAATTAGATTTTTTTCTAATTGCCAAAATGTGTTCTTCCTTTCTTATGTTTATTCTATCGTTGGTCTGTTCAATGTATGAATGTAAACAAACTCCATATGAAATTTCATATACACAATGCCACTCCAAAAGAATTATATCCTTAGGGCATGGAAATACTTCATTAGTTTTTTAAAATGTGGTATAAATAGTATGGGTATTATTTTTCTTTAGAACATCAATTTTATCAGTTATTCCCTTTATATATGGCAAAACAGTCTTAATTTCTGAAGTATCAAAATCTTTTTTCTTATTGTATAGAAAAACCCTATTAATAATCCTGTAATCAAAACCATTATGAAAAAGCATTTTTTTAGTAGCAAAATGGCCATTATCATAAAACCTCTTAGTTCTATCTAACAATGTCTTTGCCAATGAAAATAATTGTCCTGGATGGTGATGAGAAGAAAAGTGTAGATATCATTCAGTGTGTGTTTGCTTTCTATATATACCATGGGATAATGAAACATCCTTCTTTCTTTCAATTAAAACATCTAAGAATGAAAGTTTATTTTCTACTTCCATAGTAAATTTAATGCTGTTGTGAAAAAATGTAAGAAAATTAAAAAATCATCAAGAGCATGCCTACAATAAGGCCAAATAACAAAAGTGTCATCAACATATTCTCAAAAATTTTTTCCCATGGTCTCCATAAAAATAGAAGCCAATGCAGGAGAAATTGGTGAACCTATGGCTAAACCTGATGTTTGCTTATACATCTGACCATCAAAAACAAAAAAAAAATGTATTTAACAAGCAGTGTTCAATAAAATTCAATACAAAATCAGATAATTAAATATTTTTCAAAACTTCAATAGCTTCCTTTACAGATACATTAGTAAAAAGGGAAACAATATCAAAACCTATCAAAATATCATTTTTAGTTAATTTAATATCTCAGATAAGTTCGAGAAAATGATTTGCATCTTTAACATAAGATGACATTTATGTTAAATGTGGCTGTAGAAAAAAAAATAGAAAATGATTTAGTGTCTGTGTTAGTGAACCAACTATACTTACAATGGCCTCAGTGGAATATCTGGTTTGTGGATTTTTAAAAAACCATATGTCTTTGAGTAAAAAGATTGTTCTCTAGGTGTAAGAAAGGCCTTAGTTTTTAAATCTGAAACAGAAGCATAAATTAATGCTTTTGTGCCTGGAAAAATAAACATACAAGCTGTCAAAATTTTATCAGATCTGAAACTATTAGATAGTAAACTAAAAAATCTTAATAAGGCTTTAATTTTGCTATTTTGCTATCACAATAACCATTTGAGGATATTATTTGTAAAGTGACAAGTATTCTATCAAAATTACCTTGTACAGAGGCAGAAATAATGAGAGAAAAAATATACAATATTCTAAATAAAGCAAAACCACCTAAAAGTAATTTACCTGTTGATGAAAGAAAAAGCTTTGTTTAAAGTAAAAAATGATAAATCGATTACTATTCTTCCACAAATACAGGTAATACTACAATAATTTTGAATATTAGTGATTATTCCAAAAATATACATAATTTATTAAATGGTAACATTTATAAAAATATATAGAGATCCTATGACATATCTTGAAAAGAAAATGAAAGCATTAATTTATGTTATTGATTTAGATTTAAAAACTAAGATCTTTTTTACATCTAGAGAAAAATCATATTTTTATTCAATGTTATATGATTTTCCAAAAATCCACAAACCAGATATTCCATTGAGACTGATAGTAAGTGCAGTTAGTTCACCAACACAGACACTAGCTTGTTTTCTGTCTTCTTTTCTACAGCCACATTTAACATAAATATCATCTTATGTTAAGGATGCAAATAATTTTCTTGAGCTATCTGTGATATTACATGAGCTAAAAATGACATTTTGGTAAGTTTTGATACTGTTTCATCTTTTACTAATGTACCCATAAAGGAAGCTATTGAAGTTTTGAAAAAATATTCAATTGCCTGATTTTGTTGTCAGTTTGATTGAACAATGATTATTAAACATGTTTTTTGTTTTTTATGGTCAAATATATAAATAAACATCAGGTTTAGTTATGGATTTGTCAATTTCTTTAGCATTGGTGTCTATTTTTATGGAGAACTTAGAAAAGAAAATTTTGATATCAACAGTTAAAAAAACATCAGTATGGCTGAGATATGTTGTTGATACCTTTGTTATTTGGCTTCATAGTAAGCATACTCTTGATGAGTTTTTAATTTTTTTAAATTCTTTTCACACAACATTAAATTTACTATGGATGTAAAAAATAACAACCAACTCTCATTCTTAGAAGTTTTAATTGAAAGAGAAAAGGATGGTTCTTTATATCATGGTATATATAGAAAGCAAACCCACACTGGGACATGTCTACATTTTCTTTTATCACCATCCAGAACAATTATTTTCAATGGCAAAAACATTGTTAGACAGAACTAAGAGACTTTCTGAGGACAGACATTTTCACCAAGATATTCATGCTACTAAAAAAATGCTTCTTCAAAATGGTTTTGATTATAGAATTATTAATAGAGATTTTTTTTATATAATAAGAAATTTTGATACTTCAAAAATTAAGAATGCTCTGCCATACATAAAGGGAGTAACTGATAAATCAGTAAATGTTTTAATGAAAAATAATATCCACACAGTTTATACTACATTTAAAAAAATTAATGAAGTATTTCCATGCTCTAAAGATGTAATTCCTTTGGCGTGTTATGATGTATATAAAATTCCATATGGAGTTTATTTACATTCATACATTGGACAGATCAACCATAGAATAAGCATAAGAAAGGAAGAACACATTTTGGCAGTTAGAAAAACATCTAATTCACCAGCTATTTATTCATACATTAAATTAACTAACTATAAGACATCAATTCTAAATAAAACATATTCTGGCAATAATTGAACAATATGACCAGAGACTGCTAAGGGAAGCTATGGAAATTTTTAAAAGGCCTAAAAGCATAAATAAAAAGTGTGAATTAAAGAAAATTAACAATATTTGGAAAAAGCTATTGTAAAACTTCTCAACCCAAATTGATAATTATGTATTAATATATAGAAACAAAAATATATATTGTAGGAATGTACATCTGAACAATAAGTAAAAATAGAGAAGACATTGACTCTCACACAGGAATGTGACATCTGTTGGAAGTAGAACAATAAACAAAAAACTCTAGGAATGGACTCGGCTTCTGCACTTAAAACCCATCCATAGGAAACAGAGGGTGTGGGGTATATCTATAATCCTGAGCGGACCTCATACTAATCTACTAATTAAAAATATATCCAATCATTGAACCAATTCAACTACGAAATGAATAACCTAAGATTACCCTCCCTTAATACAACTTTAAAAACTATATAGCATTCACCCCACTTAATTTTAAATTTAAATACGTTCGACAGATTTGTTTAAAAATGTTGGGTATAGATCGATTACATAGATTCCACGGTCAAAAACATTTCAAAATAAACATAAACGATCAAAATACAAAATTATTGATACCGACAATCGCAGAGGGAAACTTATAAGTAACCCAATAGTATTCACCATAAGATACTTGGTTGTCACAATAACTTAAAAGACATCCGAATAAATAATTTTAGATACTCAGTAAGGTATCATTATTTATCGAATGTCTATATATTTTGATCAAATATGAAAACAAAATATAATTAACCTAAACGAATCCATGAAGCGTTATAAACAACTTAAATTTCATAATTTAAATAATCTTTACAATAAGAAAAAAAATGGAAATGATGTTTATCAATCGGAAAACATATAAAATTAAACATTATTAATTTGATTTAAAAACTTACAAAAGTCAGATAAGAGTCCGTTTTAATTTTAAGTTGATTGTTTATCAATTTATAAAACTTGACGAAAGTTCTTAATTGATTTTAATAATTGTTCATTTCATATAGCTTATGGTATAAGAGTCCAGGTTCCCGTGAATTCCCACAGCCTCCATTGGAAGAAAATGTTCTGGAGGTAGCAATAGCTGGTTCCATTCTGGTATCAAGTCTTTTCATTTTATTTTTTAAAAACAAACAAAAAAAAATGAGAGAGAAAAAGTGGTCTTATGTTGTCATCAAATCAAGTTGGAAAAATGACTGGAACTCAATATTTTTTCTTTTTATAGTCCTCTATGGATTCCATGAACAAAAACTACTGTTCTGTTTTTTCATTATGGTCCGGGTTTATTTGCTTCCATTGGTCAAGCTAAAATCTCTTTCTTCTCTTATCTAATCTTTCATCTGATTTTTTAATTAAACAGCTTTTAGATAATTAATAAACAATCATTTCCATTTATACATTACAGGAATTAATTAATACCTGTTTTTATTTTAACTTACTTTATTTTTTTATTAAAATATTTTTATATTTCAATCTTGTATTATACGTTCAAATACTTTTTTTTTTGTTTATGAAAAAAAAATATTTTTAAAGTTTAGCATCTGTGCGAATATATATATGTTTAACAAACATTTTAATTTTAGCGTTTAGTTTTTTCCTTTTATTTGCGAACTTTTAAGTTTTTATTTTAAATAAATGTAACGACATATTTATATATCGTTACACAATAGAATTTGAAAATGAGGAGACAGTAATAGGGAAGAAAAATAACGATTTTAAATCTCAACACACACATTTTTATGATTTGAGAAAGAAGAAGCACTGAAAAAAGTACTTGTTATTGTACTGAAACATCAGGTATTTAGTGATTATATTATTATTAGACTGAAGCTTCCCGAAATACTATGAATTAATCATTTATCTGTGGGAATATATATAATCATTATTATTAGTTGAAATTTTACATTAGAATAGGTCTCATTTACAAAAATATTAGAACTTAAAACTTTATATATTTTTAGGATTTCTTAAAAAACGAAACTTTGCAAATGGACTGGACATTAAAATTATCTCTAATTACAGATTTAACAAATGTAAGTATTTGAAATATTACTCATATATATATATATATATATATATATATATATATATATATAATGTAGAACTAATTATATTTATACATGCTTTATTTATAAAATTTAAGAGAAAATATGTAAGATTATATATTTTTTAAAAACTATAATATAGTCAATATTTTTTATACTATTAATGCATTATTTATTATTAAAATATAGGTGTGTGGATTACATTTTTATCATTTTACCTCTGGGATTAAAATCTTCAAGAAAAAAAAATTCAGTTTTATTTTATAGATTTAATTAGAAAGTTTGACAGCAATTAAACGTCTTGGTATTTGAAAGGGCTAAAATATTAAATGCCTACATTAAAAGTTAATTATTTTTTTCATAAAGCACATTATTACTAGCAGAATATTTAACTGATAAAAAAATGACGAACAAATCCTAGTTATTATAAATACATATCTTTATTGCACTAAATCACACAAGGTAGTTTTTTTATTCATAAAAATTTAACTGAACTGGAAGTAACTGAAGCTTTCGCTGAGTATTCAAGTATATTGTAGCCTAATTAATAAAAAAATGGACATTACTCATCTTTAAAAAAAAAAAATAATTCCAATTTTTATTATTATTATGGATTTAATTTCTAGTAAGAAAAGAAATTCAGGTTTACTTTTAGTGGGTAATTATGTGATAGATTTTATCATAAATTTGGTTAATATTTATCATCAGGAATAGGCTGCTATAGATGTGGGATTTGCTTATAAATAACAATAAATCTACTATATGTATACATTCATGAAATATGAAAGTAAAATCACATATGCGCTATAAAAATAGAGTGTCTATTTTTATAGTGCCTATATATAGAGTAGTTGATTATCATAATATTTCATAAGTGAACAAGTAAATATATGTATATATATATATATATAATAGTGAATGACTGCAATTAAATTAATAGATAAATAATTCTATAAACGTTTAACATGTAATAAGATATACTTTCAAATATTTCAATATCCAACAAGATGATGAACACATGATTATTGACTTATTTTTGGCATTGCACTAGTAGATATTAAAAATAGAATAATAAAACTACTATTTAGAGATTAACCATATATATATATAAATAAGTATAAACATTGTATGAATGATATCTTTACTGAAAATTTGATAGAATTAAAAATATGTATGACTTGTAGTACATATATATATATAACTATATTGTAATGGATAGCATGCGCACTGAAAATCCATAATAAGAGGGTGCCACTTGACCTGTAATCTAAAAAATTCAGATTTAATAGTGAGGATATCAAGTAGAAATGCCTATCATGTTTGTACCATCATTGGATATCTAAAATTCCATGTAGATCCTGGAGAGCAAAATTCTTGGTGAATATCAATTGGTTGAGCAGACAATAGTAAACAAAATGCTGAAACAAATTTAGTTATTTACAAAATAGTACAGTTCAATATGAGAGTTCAAATACCACATGATGAAATATGACAGAGTATCAGAATTTAAATATGATAAAGTTCAATTATAACATAATTTAAATATGACAATATTCAAATATGCCCAAGTTTAAATATGTCAAAGTTTAAATACCAACACATTTCAATGGCCATTAACTCTTTTAATGTGAGCATATAGTACATTTGATATTTAATAACTTTAAATATTACAAAAATTTACATGATAATATTAGATCATTTCTCAAGTTTAATAATTACTTTATGGTTTATCAAAATGTTTTGCATTAAACAAATAATCAATAATAAAGCAGCCACAATCCATTATAAATATTGATACATGCATGCCATTACAATATTAAGCCCATAGTGCTTTTGACTCAATATCACTAAAAATAGAATGACAATAAGTGGGCCTTAGAATCACCCTTATTATAAAGCAAAATATGCAATTCATGGAAAGAAATATCTCTACCCAATGCAAAGCATAATCACCTGAGAGGCACACATATACATATACCAATTCTGTAAATTTCTGATGTGTTTCACAAACAAAGAAACAAGAAAAACTATTAACAAATTAAATTTATCTTATCAAATGATTTATAGTTACTTGAACATTAATGATTTTGAAAATTTTCAGAAAGACACAAAATTTTACTTATTAAATATAAAATAAAAAAAATAAAAATCTTCTATCTCTTTTTAAGACTTCATTTTTTGTGTGTTTAAAACTTTTCTTTAAATGCAACATTGATCTAAACTTGCATTGTAATTAATAACAATCACAGAAGCACCCCCCCCTTAAAAATTAAAACTCTTTACAAGAGGGGGGGGGGTGTTAAAACTTTAAGAATCAAACTCTTTCTTTGGTCTAGACTATACTAAGTTAGCTAAGGTATTATAACATATAAAAAATAACTAAATGGTTTTATATAACAGATCAATTGATAAATACATAAAATTACATAATTTAATTATAATTATCACTAGTTTGTTGGTAAGATAGGTATATGTTTTATAAAATAGTTTATAAATAAAAGGTTACCCTAAGTATAAGGAAAAGATGGTAAAGGAGATATTAATTTTCAGATATGTATGTACATGTGTAAATGGAGCTCTGTAGTAGTTCCATGTGAAATCTCTTGATCTACCATTTTTTTAATGTGTCATGAAATTTTTTCTTTTAAATTGAAAAGTGTCTGTTGTTGCATACTTGATGATAGTTTGCTCAAACTTGAACCCTTACTGGCTATGGGCTACATATTGAAGTACTTAGATGATCAGGTTATTAATTTGACTACTGGTAAACATTTATGATTTGTCATGCTAAGCAGGCAAAAGCAATGATCACAAGAAGCAGGCTCAATGACAAATAGAAGCAGGATGACTAGGATAATTCTGAGCTAATATTTTTATATCATTCGCTTTTTTGATTAAGAATTCCATTCATTTATGAATTATTTTAATTAACAAACTCACTCATTTACCATATTCCTTAATTAACAAAGCCACTGATTACCTATTTATATGACACTTAAAATATTGTTTATTTGGAATCCAACATGTTCAAAACCAGTAACAAGGCTTAATAATTTTTTTCAGGAGTTTTAATTGATAAAAAAATATGAAAAAATTGAGAAAAGTTTTATAGATTATTATTAATTTTAAGGCAGTATGCAATTTACCTATACTGAATGTTGCTTATAACATGTAAATAGAGGGGTTGAGCTCAAATTTTTTAGTTTATTTATTCTCTACTTTATCTTAGGAGTAGAAGATGAATAGACTAAAAAATGTGAGTTAAAATCCTTCTATTTACAGATAATTATTAAGTATTGTTCCTGTAATATAAATTGTAAACAGATTTAACTGAAATAACTTTAGTTACAGCAAATGAGTATTTTTTTTTATATTTAAACTAAAATAAATTGATATAAATTAATTATATACACATATATTTATCAACGTATGCTTATAATATATATATAATTTGCCACCTGCAATCTTTTTTAAATACCTTAGAGTAGCGTTTTCAACCTTTTTGCCACGTGACCCAATAGACTTCATTGAAATAGTTCTGCGACCCAAATGTTTATTACATAAATTATAATATAAAATAAAAGAGATATTACATCAGTACGATATTGTATATATGTATATATTCGGATCAATTTGATAATATTTATAATAAATAAATAATTTGTAAATTAAAAGTTGAGTGAAAGTTAACCAAATATTTTTAATTTAAAAGCTTAACACATTTTGTTAATTTTTTTTTTTTTAAATAACGATTTATTTAAACAATTGATATAAAATACTAATTTTCTACTTCACCGCAATTTAAATTACTTAAACAATTGATACAACTTTATAAAATGATATTTACATGAATATCAAGTGATGTCAAAAGATAAATGAGAAGTGAATATATACATGATGGGACCTGAGCACCACAATTGTTAATTACCAAAAAAAAAAAAGTGTTTTCTTTTCAAATAAGGTTTTTTTTTTATGTCAAAGCTTGGAAGAGGCAGCTATGCTAACCGCTAGGCCACCAACGCTTGACTCAAATAAGGTTTTATTTATATACAAAATATAAGCAAAAATTACAAAAATAAATTATACAGAATTTTATTTAAGTTACGTACGAAAAATGTAAAAAATAATCTACTTTGACATATCAGTTAGATTTCAATATTGTTTGAAGTTACTATAAAAAATTTGAAAAAGAGCAGCAGTAACATATTTAAATAAAATTTCTTATTAAAATATTATAAATTAATTTATTAATTTTAATAATATTTATTCCAAACATATTTAAATTATGAACATACAATGCAGCATAATTATTTAATGGTTTTGTTTTGTTGCTTCTTTTCAATTAATTTATCAATTCTTGTGCCAATAGAATTAGTTAAAGCTAATCTCATTGTTAAACTAACATGGAGTCTGTGTCTAAACTAATAATCATTGTTGAAAATCCACTTTTAGCCAAATAAGTTGTTGCACATGGAAGTAACAATTTTATAGCCTTTTCACTAAGGATTGGATATTCATGCTGAACTTTTAACAAAATTTAGGCAAATTCTTCTAGTTTTCTTTAAACTTTAATTCACAGCCCATAATTCTATTAATTTTTCTTCTTCTGATAAATTTAAGTTATGTAAATGGTGTTGTTGGAAAGGATTTAAGATCCACATATTTTTGAAATGAATATCTTCTGTAAGTGGGAAGTATTAAAAAACTTTTATTTTAATATTAATAAGGGATTCTGAATGATTTTACTTATACCTAAAATTTCATCATACATTATTATTTTATCCTCAACTATTTGTGAAAACAAATGAAACATGTCAAAACACATGTTTCTAACTTTGTTAAACCAGAGTTCATTTTTTTAAAATAAATGCTTCCATTTTATTGTAACAAATAAAAAGATTTGTGTGATATCCTTGTAATGGCAAAGTTAAATTGTTTATTAATGAAACAATGTCAGCTAAATAGGCAACTTTGAAAAGCCACACATTACTTTTAAAATATTCACTGAATACAGTTGGCTTCTGATCATTAAGAAATATTTCAATTTCAACATGAAGTTCAAATAATTTACTCAGAACTCTCCCTCTTGAAAGCCATCTTATGTGGGAATGTAATAGTAAATTTTTATGAGATGAACCCATTTCATCATACATTAATCAAAATAAACACTGTTTAGTGCACTCTTTCGAACATAGTTCACTGTTTGTACACACTGATTTAAAATATCTTGTAAACCTGCAAACATATCTTTGGTATCTAATTGTTCCCAATGAAGAAAACAATAGGTTATTATTAAATCTGGATAAGAAATTTCCTTTATGCATGTTACTAAACCCCTATGTTTTCATGTCATTGCTGCAGCCCCATCAGTACAAATGCACTTTCCCAATAAATTTTTTGTTTGAAAATACCATTTCATTATCTTTAAAATTTCTTCTGATGTTGTTGAAGATTCTAATTTTAAACTGCATAGGAATTCTTTCTGAATATCTTTGCATGTAAGATCAATATAGCTTATATAAACTAATATTATTGCATCATTAGAAACTTTTGTAGATTCATCTAATTGAATTAAATAATACTTGGATTTTTTAATATTTTCTATTAATTGAGATTCAACATCATCAGCCAAATCAATTACTCGACTTATGATGTCATTTGACAAGGGAATGCGGTTTATTTTTGATTCAAATTTATTGCCAAATAATTCTTTGCAAATATCTTTTGTGCATGGCTTTAGTAACATTTCCCCTATTGTATATGCTTTTTTGCATTTAGCAATGTGATAGGCTGCCAAATACGAACATTTTAAAAGTTTGTTATCTGTAAAAACAAATTTTGTTAAATTAGATTTATTTGTTTTAAATTCATCTTGTTTTCTTAAAAAAAAATCAACAGATTTATCTTTATATTGACTATGGTTTGTTTCCAAATACCTTAATAGTTTGTTACTTTTAAATAAAGAATTAGCCAAAGTAGAACCACAGATAAGACGTGGTAGCTCTATTCCATTTTCTTTTATAAAAGTGAAACCATAATTAATATATATTTTTTATAATTATAAACAAAAGTGTGAGTTAGTTTTGGTTTTTTCACTACTGGTTCACTCAACATGGTAGGCAGTTCTACATTTTCATCATCCAAATAGGGTTCTTGAGAAATTTTTTGTTCCTTTCTTCCAAAAACTTAAATATTTTATTTTGTTTACTCATTATTAAACAAGGCTGAAAAAAGTACAAAAGAAGACATAAATTGAAAATATTAAATGATTTCAGTACAATGTATGTATTAACCACATACAAAGAAATATAAGTATTATTTGTAAATTTCAAATATATGCACCTTTTAACAAAATATAAAATTCAATTTTTAACTTAACACTATGATTTAGAAAAATGGTATAACTGTAATATATATAAATTTATTTTTTGCTGTTTTAACAACTACACACTAGTTCAAACTATACACTGTGAACTGAGAATATTTCTACTGAATTCCACCATTGGTGCTGGTTGATGCTTTAGTTGCATTAATTTTCCACCACTGGCACTGGTTGACACTTTGGCTGCATTAATTTTAATTGTGTTTTTGGTTGCAATTTTTTGAACAATTATATTTTGAAAATAATGGCGAAATTTAACATTATGATTATTTAAGTTCAAATTTACAATTGAATTTGAGAAAACTACACAAAGCATAGGCAGTATTGCTTACTAATTTTTTTATTTTATTAATACTAATATTTTATTAAAATGTAAAAAGATTTTGCTATCAGATATTTATGTTTTTATTTCTTGGTGCATATTTGTGACCCATTAAAAATTTAATGTGACCCAATATTAGGTCATGACCCAAAGGTTGAGAAATGCTGCCTTAGAGGTTGAGATAGAAAAGTTACTATCTCAATATATATATATGGTCAACACATAACACAAGAGGGCACTGCTAGGCTTATAGTCTAGAATGTCTTCTCAAGAGATATAGTATTGTAGTTTACTGATGAGGTCCTTAAAATCATCTACACTTACAAAGTTACATTCCATTGCTAATAGTTAAATTTACACCTCTAAGTCATGGAGAACATAGATGTCTTAAAAGCAAACAAATTTAACAAGGGCAGATAGCAGTAAGAACACTAATAATTGAAACCTATTAAAACACATTTATTATACAACAATCCATATAAATTTTATTTCCTTTTTTAATTTGATTTATCTTTTAACTTAATAGTTGTAGTCCCTCTAATAATACTAGTTTGAAAATATTTTATTAATTAATATCTGATTATCATCTGAAAGCTATTTCTTTACTCTATTATATCATAGTTTAATAATGGCAATTAAACGATTATTCTATCAGTGAGTATATTGTACTGCCAATGAAAGTGTGATTTGAGAACACACATATTCTGTGTTACATGAGGAATCATTTATTATTAAATGATCAAATTAAATTTAAAAAGAAATAATTAAGTCTTAATAAAAGTGAAATATAAAATATTTTAAATGCAAACTTGCAAAAATAAAGTGTTGTGTCCGCTTGCCATTTAACAAAATAAAAGAAAGTTTAGTAATAAAGAGCAAATAGGAAGGGAAAAAAATTAACTCTAAGTAAAATGTTAAAAAATTAGTTCTCTCTTTTTATAAATTAAGTAAGAAAAAAAAAGAAATGTAAAAATGGAAATTGAACTAAAATATAATATGTAAAAAGAAAATTGTCAAATTTAGAGTCATTTAAAGATTGCTTGACTGATAAAGAAAAGAAATGATAACTCCTATTGCATTAATTAAAGAAACAAAGAAAAGGACTATGAACATTGTCTCATCAAATGATAGATTAATCTAAGCAAGAATTTAGATTAAAACATAGTGCTAAATTAATTAAAGAAACAAAGAAAAGGATTATGGGCATTATCTCATCAAAACATTAGATTAATCTAAGCAAGAATTTATATTAAAACATAACAGAAAATTAATTAAGAAAATATCAATTAATTAAATCAGATCAGAGAATGATAACTAGGAAACAAGAAAGGGGAATTGTATAAAAGGATGGAGAGATTCATTCCATTATCATTATTATATTATATTACTATTTTCATTAACATTCAGCATTATTGTATTATAAAAAACTTAAAGAAGAGTAGACAGCAAAAATCCAGCAGCATTAGCAGTATGCAGGGTTAGACAGCAACTGAAGTATATGACTAGCTTTCAATCTCAATTCTTCATAACTTTAGACACTCTCCATCTAGAAGTCACATTAACCTCATGATCTGAAAATTATGGAAAAATCTCTTTCCTTCATTGAAATGTGGAAAATCAGCAAGAAGTCAAACCATCAATACAAAAGAAAAGGTTAACTAGTTGGTGATCAACAAAGCAGGAGAAAGCAAAAAATTGTGTCCATGAAAAGTGGTATGTGTTATCCACAAAAAATTCTAGGTAAATATATTCTTTATTATCCCAATCTAAAGATTTGAACATTTATTTGAATAAAAACTCTAATGAACTTTGATAATGCAGCCATAGTAATTTTTAATGTTGCTTCCCTCAAATCTTCCCATGTTATTAGTAACTCATTATGATGTGTTTTAATTACAAGGGTATATAAAATTTTAATATTGCTTCCATAAGTTAGTATGTTGTATTTTAAATGTATGTGCTTATATTTAAATCTTGTTATAATAAGTTTAACTATGAATATGTGTGAATAATTATTTGTTTTCTTAATTATTATCTGATCGGTTCTCACTGGTTTATAACTACTTCATGAATAAATTAAGTTACAGTTAATTATAAATGTATTAAAGTTTTTTCATTCCCACAATTAAGAAAACAATCTAGCTTGGGATATATCAAGCACTAGATTGTATACCTGTCATGTGGGCATGCTGATTATATAACTTATGATTAGTTGATGCCTTAGATCTTATTTCAAAACAAATAAAAATGCTTTGAATGGCAGAAATTTGAATTTAGCAGCTGAGTTCTATAGCCTGAAAATGTAACCGCAGATTATACTTTGTATAGCCTCGGTCTGGTTATAGGTACCATTGGTGTTTTGTCCACATTTGATATTATACTACTCTGCTTGAAGGGCCAGTCTGCTGCTGCAATAGTGAAAGTGCAGCAAATTTATTTCAAAATTATTTTCGAAAACTGTACAAGTTTTTAAAAAGAAGAACCAGATTTGTAATAAAGTTTTATATTTTTCTAACAACAATCAACGACTTACAATCAACAATTTGATATCTGCAATTAGTTTATTAAAGATTGAATTGAAAATAAATTTTAATGTTTAACAAATCTACATTGCTTAAGAACATTATAGTAAATAAAGAAAAAAGAATGAATAATTTTATTTATTTGCATTAATTGGGTATAAAAAGCAAAAAATAAAATATAAAAATTAAAAAGAATTATAGTTTATTGAGTTTGATGTACTCAATTTTATATTTAGGAGACAAACTCTTTAAGTTTTAAAAACAACTTTTAATCAATAATTTAAGACTCTAAATTCTAGGACGAAATAAAAACCACAAATTATGCAGAAGAAAAATAATTGAATGTCCAAACTAATATTACTGATATAAATGTGTAAATAAAAAAAATTAAATAGAGGAAGGAAAAATATTTAACAAGAAAAATGACAATCAGTTGTTTAAAATAATCATTTACTAATAACTAAAAATGAAACGTCTCATGAAAAAAGATTTATATTGACTTATGTAGAAAAAAAAAGCTAAAGCAGATATTTATGGAATCTATTGGTGAGCATCTTTTTCTTGAATAAAGATATCAGTGATAAAATTATATATATATCTACACACACAACAATTAGATTGATCAAACTTTAAACACTGGTAATATATAATTGTAATGCCGTCTAGTCACCATAAATTTTATCAACTCTTGACAACAGAAAATGATTATTTCTATTTGCAGATTCAAGTCTTTTCAACAACCATTTATATTTATTGAGAAATAATAAAAGAGAAGAAAATATACAATTAGTTAACTGCTATATATTGAGAATTGCAACATTTAATCTTTATTTTATTCTCTAGCTAAAAATAATTATACATCTATTTATTGAATAATAATTTGATATCTGGCAGAGTTACATAAAAAATTCTAACTTTCTTAAGAAACCTCAATTACCTAGAAGTACACTATCCCAAGTTTCATCTGTTTTTAAGCTGCAGCGTATGAGCACAATGCCCATAAACATTAATAATCATTTCATGAAAACTGCATGGATACAACCACACAGGAACAAGATATATATATATATTATTCTTTAAAATGAAATATATTCAATTTATAGACAATTAAATACATAAAATATATAAATAATAAATTTATTAATATCTAATCGATTTTCATTCAAAAAATGAACCTTATCAAGATATTATAACAATTGAAAAAATTCATGTGATTTACATATCATATACAGGTAAAACTTAACAATAAAGATGTTTTTAAATTTTCCAATTTTTATTTAATGACCATTTTCCACCTAACTTAACCGACCCTTGTACTAAATTCATACATTTCTCTTTATTCTCATGTATATACAATGTTTCATATACTTTTCTTTCTTTATAATTTTTACAATATTTGATGACT
Organism: Epiperipatus broadwayi; assembly: GCA_028023455.1. Taxonomy (NCBI): domain Eukaryota; kingdom Metazoa; phylum Onychophora; class Udeonychophora; order Euonychophora; family Peripatidae; genus Epiperipatus; species Epiperipatus broadwayi. The sequence continues at coordinate 4,856,838 of JAQFVV010000062.1, forward strand.
TCAATACTTTCTTCACAATTCATAATGTGTCCTGTTTCTAAAAAATGGCAAAATGGACCTGATTTAATATCTTTTCTATTTATAGCTCCGTCATGCTCTTTACCCCTTTCTATTTTACTTTTTGCTGACTGACCTATGTATATCATCTTGCATATTTTACAAACAATTTTATATACTATTTCTATTCTATCATTCTTATCATTCCTTATTTTAGAATTACTTACTAGTTTTTTTAAAGATTTACTATTTTTCCATCCAATACCTATATTAAGATTTATTTTTTCTTTTCTATCATTTAGAATTTCATATACATCCTTAGAATATGGAATAGAAATCCATTTCTTATTTTTTCTTTCAATTTTATTGCTAACTTTTTTTTTATTTATTAAAATATTTTTTACAATTTTACTATTATATCCATATTCAATGTATTCATCTTGGATTTTCAATTTTTGCTCCATTGCATCTTTATTATTTAATGTAAGCCTATCATTTTTTTCTTTTAACCCTATTAGTACCCCCATTTTTTGTCACCAAGGTTGATAAGATCATTCCTTTAACATTTTTATTTTTTATGTAGTGCTTTATATTAATCATTCCATTTTCATCCTTTTTTATTAATAAGTCTAAATATTTTATTCCTTCTTCATTACTTTCTATAGTAAATTTAATATTAAACATATTTTTATTAAGCTCATTAAAAGCTTTCATTATGCTTCTTCATTTCCTACAACTAAAATATCATCCACATACCTAAAATACTTTATAATTTCTCCATTTTCGATATACTTATCAATTATTTTCTGCTCAATCCAATCAATCATAGTTGATGCCATAATTCCACTTATCAAACAGCTCATTATCCATCCTTTTTCAATACTCCAAAATTCATTATTATATTTTACATATAAAGTCTCATTAATCATGATTAAGACCTCTTCTATTATTTGTATCCATTCTTTTGAAATTATCTTCTCATCTTTGACTAGATGAGAAGATAATTTCAAAAGAATGGATACAAATAATAGAAGAGGTTTTAATCATGATTAATGAGACTTTATATGTAAAATATAATAATGAATTTTGGAATATTGAAAAAGGATGGATAATGAGCTGTTTGATAAGTGGAATTATGGCATCAACTATGATTGATTGGATTGAGCAGAAAATAATTGATAAGTATATCGAAAATGGAGAAATTATAAAGTATTTTAGGTATGTGGATATTTTAGTTGTAGGAAATGAAGAAGCATAATGAAAGCTTTTAATGAGCTTAATAAAAATATGTTTAATATTAAATTTACTATAGAAAGTAATGAAGAAGGAATAAAATATTTAGACTTATTAATAAAAAAGGATGAAAATGGAATGATTAATATAAAGCACTACATAAAAAATAAAAATGTTAGAGGAATGATACATCCAGAATCTTATCAACCTTGGTGTCAAAAAATGGGGGTACTAATAGGGTTAAAAGAAAAAAATGATAGGCTTACATTAAATAATAAAGATGCAATGGAGCAAAAATTGAAAATCCAAGATTAATACATTGAATATGGATATAATAGTAAAATTGTGAAAAATATTTTAATAAATAAAAATAGGTATAAAAAAGTTAGCAATAAAATTGAAAGAAAAAATAAGAAATGGATTTCTATTCCATATTCTAAGGATGTATATGAAATTCTAAATGATAGAAAAGAAAAAATAAATCTTAATATAGGTATTGGATGGAAAAATAGTAAATCTTTAAAAAAACTAGTAAGTAATTCTAAAATAAGGAATGATAAGAATGATAGAATAGAAATAGTATATAAAATTGTTTGTAAAATATGCAAGATGATATACATAGGTCAGTCAGCAAAAAGTAAAATAGAAAGGGGTAAAGAGCATGACAGAGCTATAAATAGAAAAGATATTAAATCAGGTCCATTTTGCCATTTTTTAGAAACAGGACACATTATGAATTGTGAAGAAAGTATTGAAGTCATCAAATATTGTAAAAATTATAAAGAAAGAAAAGTATATGAAACATTGTATATACATGAGAATAAAGAGAAATGTATGAATTTAGTACAAGGGTCGGTTAAGTTAGGTGGAAAATGGTCATTAAATAAAAATTGGAAAATTTAAAAACATCTTTATTGTTAAGTTTGACCTATATATGATATGTAAATCATGTGAATTTTTTCAATTGTTATAATATCTTGATAAGGTTCATTTTTTGAATGAAAATCGATTAGATATTAATAAATTTATTATTTATATATTTTATGTATTTAGTTGTCCATAAATTGAATATATTTCATTTTAAAGAATAGTATATTTGAAAAACAACATAATGGTTTTGTAATTCCATCATTGTGATATATATATATATATATATATATCACATATATATATCACATATGATATAGTGATATTGTAAAGTTACAATATATATATATATATATATTGTAACTTTACAATATCACTGTAAATTGGCTATTATAAGTTTAAAACTATAAACATTTTATTGGCTTTAATTTTTATAATTAAGAAAATATATTCATAGTTTTCATTGGTTGAATAGCATAGAATGTAATCATTATCATGTTGAATAGTCTCTTAGACTTCTATATATATATAAAGAAAATAATTAGGAAATAAAGTTATCGATTTGTATTAATAAAAAAATGCCCCCTCCCACACATATAAAACAAATAATTCAAAATAGAAATATAGAATTAAAACACTAAAAATATTAAAACAGATTAAAACACTAAAATATTTTAGTGAGGAATAGAACAAACAGCTCTTACATTTACATTTTGTCTGCATGTATGTGTGGAAACAAAAGCTTATGAGTTTAGATTTTTATTTACCAAAGATTGATTGAATTTGCTAGAATATTTTTTAATGATTTTGTCATCGAAGCAGTCATATTGAATATTAAAAAAATTATGTTAAGCCAAAAATTTTATAATAACTTAAGTTTTTATTATTGAAAAATGATATAATATATATTGTTTGAAACATAAAACACCAAAGAGTGTAATGAAGCTGAAAAAATATAACTATTGATATTCAAAGTAATAAAAAAATTAATATTTTTAAAAATTATTTTTATATTATTTCATAAATTCTAAATTTTCATGCATAAATTTTGAAACTATATTTTTGTTAAATTATTTGCATTCATCATTAAGTTTCCAATAAATTGCTATATAATAACAGTTACCTAAGGCAATCCATCATTTGAACACTTTGTAGAATAAAGATATTAGTACCTTTTATTTTTTCTAGTAGCCCTTCAAAGTGTTTTTCTAAACAGGGGTTTGCAATGAATATGTCATCCCTAATAACAAGTAGTTAATATTTATTTATAATTAGTATAATTTGAATATTATAATAAAGAACTTCAATAAAGTTTGTAATTTATTAAAAATTACTACTAAAATAAAAAGTGAATAAAATGCTAAATTCATTATAGAGTTAAACTTGAGTACATAGTCGTGGTTTAGAATCAGTACAATGTGGCATTATTATTTATTGTACCTGTCAGCTTGTGGCAAACACTTCATCTTGTTAGATAGAATTTACCTAAAATATAAAATCAATTGATTACTATAAAATGATAGTTTACAATTAAAATAATACTACAGCCAAATGAAAATACAATTTACTGATTAGAGATACTGATGAACATGTTCATGGGGAGATCTTGGCTGTACTGACATGCTAGTTAACACTCCTGCAGAAGTGTTGTAATGTTAGAGATGTATCACCTATCACACTTTCCCTGTGATAAATAGCTAGAGTACCCAGACATTGCCCAGCATCTGAAGTTGTATCTTTGTCTCTATAAACTCCATATGGAACACATTCATTATGGCTACCTGCACACATCCATTATTTGAACCCTCACTTTATAATTTTGAGGGCTCATATTGCTTCATGCCACTACAAGCAGAAAATTTAGTAATAGCTTCATCAACTTTTACTTCTCTATGCATTTGATATGCAGATTTAAAATTTATATTGTAGTAGTCTATAATTGGTCTAAGTTTATATACTCTGTTAAAATGTTTACAATTAGCATTTGGCATATTTTTATTATTATTAAAATATAGACAAGACAATATTGAATAAAATCTAAATTGGGTCATAATATTTACAAAATATGATTGTATTAGTCTCATATCAGAACTCCAGATATCATCTAATTCATGTACTGGACATATGGAGGAAATGACTACTATCATGCCAAAAAATGCAGATAATTCACAATATGACAAATTTACCCAATTGCGAGCTTTTTTTTTGTTCAGTGTGTGTGTTAGTTTCAATAATAATTTTTCCATACATTTTTTTATCAAATGATTAAAAAAATTTAAAATTGAATACTCACTAGTGGTGGAAAGCTTGAGTCTGGGAGACTTAATAAAATTTGACTGGTTAATGTTAATTGGCAACTTATTCAGATCTGATTGTGAAGATGGACCTGGAGTAGGCAGAGCTGCAGCACTTGTACTCACACATTTCTTGTTTAGTCTTTTTTTTCTGGTACTACATTTAATTGCAAAGCATTATCAATTTGTCAAAAGAGCTGCTACAAAAAGCATCTGATTTCCAAAGCTCACTTATGAGAAAATTGCTGTCTTCGCTAGAATCGGTAAAATCTTGCATTTTTTTCGTTATAAATTTCAGGGTAAACACAATTCCATTAAAAACGAACAAACTGAGAGAAAGACAAAAAAAAATTCAAGTTAGTTGATTACAAAAATTATCAAAAAATTGTCATTGTTTATCGCAAGAAAATAAAATTTCTGTTTTCTGAAACTAGAAAAAAAGATGGAAACGGAGATGTAAAAAATGCATGTGCAGACCATGGTAGATTTCCAGCAATTTTAAACTGTATCCGGATATTGCAAATTTGAAAATTCAAAACTACTGTGTGAAGGCACAATGACGAAGCAGTTTTTAAATAAATGCCTCCCCCCACACAAATAAATTAAATAATTCAAAAATAAAAATATAGAATAGAATTATAAATCTAACATTAAAACACAAATATTTTAGTGAGGGATAGAACAAACAAGTCTTACATTTACATTTTGTGTGCACGTATGTATGAAAGTAAAAGCTTATGTATTTAGATTTTTATTTACCAAAGATTGATTTAGTTTGCTAGAATATTTATTAAACAAGAAATTATTTATTAACAGGTTAATTTAAAATTAATAGAAATAAAAGTCTGAAACTTATGATTTATTTATTTTAAATAAATATTTGTAAAATTATTTTAAAACCGGAAAAAAAAATGAAGCAAGTAAGAATTGAAATTATTTTTCTTTTTCTTCATTTTTGAACAGTGTTTCTAAGTTTTACCACTTAGTTTCAAAAATATTAACTCTAACATTTTGGTCAGCAGTAATCATGGACAAATGAAGAAACCCCCAATGCATCATGAAATCCAGACATCATGTGTAACTGGTATAAAAGTGGACGTTTGAAAAATCCAGACAGGCATCACAAATTTTTATTGCAGTCAGAACCTAAGCAGTTTAAACTTTTAACCAGACATTTTGTTTGCCATCTACATGATGACCAGCTAGATTAACTCATGTAGATATTTGCCTTTGCTAGATAAATGAGTTCTTCACCTCATTCTAAGGAAAGATGGATAACAACAAATAAACCAGAGACTGTCATTAAGTAATTCATTAATTCTTTATTTCAGGGAATTTCACTTATTATAGTCAACTGTTAATGGAAAAATTGACTAATTGACCTATGAAATGCTATCTCAATACTTCAACAACAAATCGCTGGATTTTTTTTAATTGAAAGTAATGGTAAATAGCTGATATAATTGAAAAATTATATTTATTAACTTCAAATAAGTAGCCGATGTTTATTTTGAAATTATAGTAAAAATAATTATTTTTTTCACTACAAGAAAGGATTCTATATTTGTTTCAAATGTTATGACTTACGTAAGAAAAAAACTTTCATCAATATTTTTTTTAAAACTCAAATATATCTCTATAAATCCTTAGAGAAACAAATTTTGATTCAAAAAGTAATGAGAATCAATTTGTTGTGAATAATAAATTATTTGCTTTATCAGAGATATAATCAGAATTGCTGAAATCATAAATTAAAGATCTATAAATGAATAAATTAATTTTATAGCTCAAATTAAAAAAGTAAGGAATGCTAACGCTTTGAATAAAATTGTAACATTTGTTTAAATGAATTAAATTGCTGCATGTAACAAATTATGAATTTGTATCCAGTGGTTAAGAAATTGCATTAAAGATTATCAGTGCTAATATTTAAATAACATTCAATGGATAATGGATTAGGAAAGCTAAATATTTAAAAACCACTCCTGAATTATGGATTATCAAAGCAAATATTAAATATGATAAACATCCAAGTTAGAAGCAATCTTAAAAATGGATTAATATGTTAACTCTAAATTATCTTGGATTAACAAGTATTCTAAGAAAATTTATTGATCTTTATGTTGTTTTCCTAAAAGGATTACAAAAAAATGCACTTTTTCATAATTGCTTTTTTCTTAGTTAGTTAATATTATAGTTTTCTCAGATATTACTATGCCATGTACAGGTAATATTTTATTTAATATTATTATTATTATTTACAGAAGTAAATGGATTATTATTATTATTATTATTGATATTGAATGGGATTAAATGTGATTTCCCTAATGTTTAGATTGTATAAACATAAATAACTATTAAACTTATATAAAACTATGCTATATTGCAATTATTGTATGTTTTATGGGCTTGTAAGTTCAACCTCACAGTTAATATAGAGTTAACCAAGATGAGTAAATCTATAAGGAATATTTTATGTATAACTTTTACATGTTAATATTAATTTTTCACTATTATATATTACGTAACAATGCAGCCTAATGATCTAGTTATATTCTGTTAATGAAGTAGCACTTCTAACATTTAAGCCTAAAATTGAATCCAGTAAAGGATCTTGAGGCAAATAAACAAGCCCAATGTGGTAAATATCATCTAGGTATACTAAACAATGATTTGTACTTGCTTCTCTTAAAAGAGTAAAAATTTCTCCAGCATTACTAAGACTGATTAATAATTGATTACTTAGTAAAACAAACTAATTAAGAATGATTATAAAACATTTATCTTTTATGATTATGATGATAATTATTATCCTCCAGTATTTAAATTAATCCTATTTACTGCCAGTGTCTTCAGAACACTATCTGATAACACTCTTTTCATATCCCAAGTTTAAATTAGATTTAAGAAACAAATAGTAATTAAAGAGACTTGAACTCAAACTTTCAAGCTCCCTGAACTCCATCTTATACAAGTGATGCACATGACTACATACATGGGAAAAATATAAATGATCTCCAATATATGTATTTCATGCTGAAACAGCACTTATCAGTTGGTTAGATCAACATTTGCCACATATATATGCAATCAGTGCCTAGTTTATATTATTATGGAGGGCAGAAAAGATTGAAGTTAGTTTATTAAAGTTTGAAGCATTGATTGTATATATGCATGGGAGATGTTAACCTGGACCAAATGATGAGTGCTGGTTCAGTACAAAATACATATATTGGAGATCATTTATCTTTTTCACATGTATATATAGTCATGACTATCAGTTGTATAAGATGGAGTGCATAATGGTAGGGAGCTTGAAAGTCTCAGTTCAGGACTCTTCTAATTATATTAAAAATTCAATATAAACAATATATTTATATATGAAACAAATAGTAATATTCATTAGATATTTTATTATTTTTATTTGTTTTTATCATTTATTTTATATCATGTATAATAAAGTAATTGTTAATTTTTAATATTTCTCTTTTATCGTTATTAAAGAAACATCATCACAGCATATTCATGACATAAAAGGTCATATTTGACTTATTACATTAAACATAAAATCTATTTGGATTATATATATCATTACTGTATTAATGCTATCTGAAATATAAAAGTATTGGATAAGATGATGTACATAAAATCTTTTTACATTATGGTATCCGAAAATGCATAAACACAATTTATATACATGCATTTATTTTTTTTTCTTTATAAAACCCTGAGGTAAATCATTAAATAAATTTGTATTTAAATTGCTAGTCATAGTTCTAAAACACAGTCTGAGTCACTATTAATTAGTTCTTATAGTAAGAAACAATATATTTTTAAAGATTGTTACTAATAAAATAGAATAAGAAAAAAAATACACATATTATTGAATAAGCATGAGAAATTTATTTATTATTTGACTGAATGTGAATCTATTATCAAAGTATAGAATAGTTTTTGCTGAAGGGAAAATATATGAAAATTTGTATGCATAGCGAATTGCAAATGAAGTTAATTAGAACTAGTCGCATTTCTACGCCAAAATCGAGATGCATAGTCTCAACCGCATTCTACATTATTTCCACTGAGATCGCAACCAGTCTTATTTTATGATTTCTATATGAGAGCACTAAAGTGCCCTTATAATTTATTATGAAATAAAAAATCACTTTTGAATTCTAAATTGTGATTATTCAAGCCTTGCACTGCTAGTTTTTGGATAATTGTAATTTTTAAAAAATAGTTTATAATATATGTAATGAAATAAACGTGAATTATGATGATTTTTATTACAGATATAAAATATTAATATCTTTTATTGTGAACTAATAAAAAATAATATATTGATCTTTCATGCTATATAATTTTTATATATAAATCTAATTTCATCAAGTTAGTTAACACTTGGCAATCACGTTACACTAATGAGTAGAACTTTTTATAAACATATATTCATGCAATATATTTTAATTAAAGTGTGAATATATTATTATAGGATCACATTTTTTTACTTGTGGTCAAAGTGTTGTTTATATTATTAATTCTGTCAAGGTAAAGACATGTCACATCTAAATTGGTGATTATTATTTTTAAGTGATATGATTTTTATTAGTAATAAAAAAATTGAAGAACTCCTTCTTGAGACCAAAGCCATATAAAAAATGTTGTTTTAGTCATAACATCATTTTTTAGAGAGATACATATTTTCTAACTATGGAATAGTATTATATTACCATTAATACTTCTTTACATATTTTAGATTCTATTCATAAGAAAATTGTATTCAGGTATGACACTATCAAATAATGATTAGAGATACTATTAACATTTTTAAAACACAGAACTGTATTAACAATACAATGGTAATTTCCTAAGGCTTATTGATAAAAAAAGCCCTTATTTCAAATCCAGTTAAATATTGACCTATTCTCACTTCTAATCCAATTTTTGGCTTTATATCAGATAATAAATGTTTTTTGGGCAATGTATCTACTTATAAATTTAAACTGGATGTTTATTATGTTCAATGTGTCTGCAGCATCTGCTTGAATGATCTTCATTATCCAGAAGATAATAGATATGATCTGACTAAAACATTTGAACAACTCAGATGCTGATAACAAGCGCATAAATAAATAAACAAATCTAAAATATGTGTAGTACGTTTTATTCATGAAAAACCTTTTTTTGATATATATATATAAATTTACGTAACAATTACAAGTTAAGGCAGTTCCAATAAAAAAAGTGCAATTTTCTTATTAATATATTAAAAATAATCAATATTTTCTATCAAAAGTCAGTTCAGGAAATATAAATTAATGTTTAAAAATTTAATGAACATGAGCAGTATTGACAAATTCAACAAAATATTTTTTGTAATATCATAGGCACACATTCAACCACGCCATTATAATTATTCTACATTTACTTAATAATAATTACAATCTCCTTTCTTTTTCTTTTTTAGGGAATGGAGTATTTACATTCCAGTACCTGCTGTGTTCATGGAAATTTGACATCTTCAAACTGTGTCATCAATGGAAGATTTACTTTGAAAGTGACTGATTACGGACTGCGTTTTATGAGGAAAAATAGTCTAATGTCATCATTCTTTGATAACAAAGGTTAAATATAAGGCAAATAATAATATTTAAATATAACAATATTTTAGAACGCAAAATTACCTTTAACAAAAATCGCTACTTGTGAGTTAATAAGTAAACAAAGACGACAGTATGTATTTTGATAAATCTATAGTTTCTGCCCCCCCCCCCCCAAATTGTTTACAAAAAAATGCCTGCTAGGAAGCCTATTTAATATTTATATTTTATTTTTTATTACTGTTATTTTAAAAAATTAAATCATTGTGGAAAAATTAATTACAATTTTACAGTTTTCTTTTTGATTAACTTATTAACAGAATATATATATACTTTATTTACATCAGTGTCATGCAACATTCATATCGTGGCCATTAACACATACTTTTCGAGAAGGCAGGAATCTCTATCTTTGAAAATAGTCCACTGAATCACGTTTTTGACACAAAGATCTCAAATTGTTATAATTATGACAATTTACAAAAAACTGCTGACAAAAAATAAAAAAAAACCCTGCTTAATTGAATCAATGTATGACAATGTAAGAGCTAAGAGCACCGCCATTTCTAATTTTATAATATAAGTAAAAATAAATTGAAATAAATCTTCTTCATAAAATTTATTGGATTTTTTTAAAAACATTTAACAATTAATTTATTAATTTTGTTTTAATTTAACAATTAATACATACATCTTCAGGTGATTATAGGCCCTCGAAACTGTGCATTTATCAAAAATACGGTCTGTCATCTTGGTTTAATTGAAAACTCATCCAAAAATCTTATAGGAAAATAATTAATTATTTTAGCATTGAGAAATATTATTGCATTATTAATTTATTATTAGAATAACATCTATCAAGTGTTATTTTTAATTTCATACTGTTACCTACTATTAATATTGTTACTATTACTAAAAAAATACTATAAACTATTAATTATAATTTAAATCATTTTCTGATCGTTAATATTTTTTACACCTTTTTACTAGTCACAATATAAAAAGCAATTTTTAAAGACATTTAATCCAAAGCTAATTCAATAGCCATTGGATTGGTCAGATAATTTTTGCAAGGTTATCTATGAAGTAAAAACTTTATTATATCTAGAAATAATGACCTTAAAACATTTTGAAATTTTTTAAAAGTCTTATTTGATAATGAAAAAATAACTAATCATATGATAGGAAGATCATATGATGTTTAGGCACCAAAATAAATGGGTTAAAGATAATACACCCGGGTCTCTTTTTACGCGGACTTATTTAACATGATTTTGTAGTTACTTGATTTGTTTTTTCACCGAAAGTCGATTTCCGATAATGCGCTATTACTTTAAATAATAAATTTCACGCACTTACGTTATATTGAAAGTAATAGCACATTATTGGAATTCGACTTTCATCTTAGTAATTTCAATATTTTCAGTGCTTTATAATAGTAAGATTTTATGCAATAATGAAATTAAAATTATGATTTTCACATTTTATGTATACACATATTAAATTTTACAAGATTATAACGTAAATTTGTTCAAATATTGTGGGTATTAATTTTGCATTTTAAATCACATTCTGTTTTTGCTTTTTAAAAAAGAACGTAATCAATTATTATTTTCTTATTAATGACACTAATCATTAACGTGCTCTTAAATTCCAATGAGAGCTAAATGGTTGTATGTCTGGATATCGCGAGCTTCATAAACAATTAATAAAATCATCATCTCAAAGATTAATTACTAATTATGTTGTCACCAGAAAATCAACACAACATGAGAGTGAAGTTGGTGCTAGTTGTATTTCCTCTTGAGAAGAATCTGATTTTTTTATCAGTTTGCAAACAAACTTGTTTATCGATAATAATTAAAACGTGTATGAAAAAAATGTAAATTACTGTACAGTAAATTATGCATAAAAATATATTATTTTGAATAAAATTAAATATTATAGTTAAAAAAAGTTTGTTTTGTATCAATTTTTTTCAAATTTGAAATTTTTTATTAGTCATATTTTATTTCCTTATTTTTTTTTTTGCGCAAATTTTAAAGTAATTTTACATTGGTGCTTTGCTTTTATGCGAATTGTGAAAAATCACAGACTGCATCCCCCCTTTTTCAATGTAAGTTACGTCTATTTTTGCGCGATTTCATTTGCGCGTGTTTTCTAAGGAACCTATCTATCGTGTAAAATGAGACCCAGGTGTAATTCAATTCACCCAAGAAATAGACTTAGTTTTTATTTTCTTCATTTGAAATTAATGTAGAAATTATTAATTTTTAAGTGTCATTCTATTATTGCATTAGCATATGGTAAATGTTTTATACCAAGATGTTATATACTTTGTTAAAGATTATAATTTTTATCCCTATTAATAAAAATTTTATTATAAATATTATCATTACTTTTTTAAATATATTTTTATTATATTTTTGATGACATAATGACATTTTATACTGCTTCTTCTTCTACTACTACTACTACTACTATTATTATTATTATTATTATTATTATTATTATTGCTATTGTTGTTGTTATTATTATTATTATTATTATTATTGCTGTTGTTGTTATTATTATTATTATTATTATTATTATTATTATTGCTGTTGTTGTTGTCATCGTCATTGTTGTTATTATTATTATTATTATTATTTCAGCCTTGTTATGGCGGGCTCCAGAACTACTAAGAAAAAATGATTTAACTATAGAGACACCTGAGGGCGATGTGTACAGCTTTGCAATAATTTTACAGGAAATTACTACAAAATCTGAACCTTACAAAGATGGGTTTAATGATTCATTAGCAGGTTTGTTAAACTAAAATAAATATATTTTTATTTTCAAAATAAAACAATTTAATACTCGAAAATAGTGCAGGATCAAATACTTTTTTATCTTGGTGAACATGTGCATATTATCCCACTTATATGATAATTCTAAATATAAAATTTAAAATTAACATTTAAGTTAAGAAGAAAAGAGAAATATAGATAAAAAGAAAAAGAAAGAGAGTGAGATATTTTAGATGAAAATAATACATTAACTTAAATCGTAAATCGTCAAGAGAAGTGATATATGTGTATAATATCTATGTTCTCAGTCATTATGAATAATAATATAAAAATATACTACAAAGATTAAATATGTTAAATGAAATCAAGTAGACCAAATATAGTTTTAATGCAGGTGTGCCATAATGATGATTATTCTGTTAATATTGATGATACTCATTTTTTTGCTAATTTGAATACTGTTAGATTTTTGATTCATCATGTATTTATTTTGTGAATTAAAACTACACTACTTTGTCACTTTGATGGTGTGTTTTCTATTGTTTTTCCCTTTGCACATCATTTTAATAATACTGAGATTAAAACTGTATCCATATTCCCTTTCATGGTTGAAATATGGATGTATTACTTGAATAAGTTCTGACTTTTTTGAACATTAAGGTGTGTGTTGTGTTAATCTTATTTTCAGATTAGCTTTTGTTTCTCCTTAGATTGATTCATTTTGTGTACTTTGTTCTTTGTATTATTAATTAGTGTATTTAAATTGATGCACTTTCTAAATCCTACATTATGTTTATTGGGCACAAAATCTTTATAATTTTATTTCCTATGTGTGGTATGGTAGCCAATCCAATTTTTCTTATCCTTTGTATTCTCAGTTCTATTTAAAATGTTTTTTTTAAATTGTTTTACATATTTGTATATTTCAATAGCACTGTAATATGATTTTATCAAATCAGCACCATAAGTCTTAGATTGTCAATCTTGTCAGATTTGAACTGGCATAAATTGTTATTGCAACATTAAAAGGTTTTTTAATCCATGAATTTATGCAGTGAGGGCATTTGGGATTTTGTGTTGATGCATTCACTGATGTTGAGATGTTTTATATTTATTATAATATAATGAATTGTGGTTCTGATTCATTTTCATATCATGGTAGTGGATTTCATTGTCTTTTTTTTTGGGTTTGACAGCTCAATTTAGGCCTTATTTTATGCTCACATCATTAAATATGTGGTTGACACTATCCTGTGGCATGCATGTATATATATATATGTACCATTTATTTATATAAAAAAGATAAATGATCTCTAATATATATATATATTGTACCATTTATTTATATATAAAGTACAAATTACTTTTTAATATTAGGTATTATAAAAAAAAGAAAGGAGAGCGAACACGATCTTTATTTTTTTTTGTAACATGGTTTTAAAAAAAAAAAAAAACGTACAGTGAAAGTTTAATTTTTCTTTTTTTTTTTAGAAATAAGTTAACTAAAATAAATTCAATGTTGGAAAGTGAGTGAAAGGAAATTTCAAAAGGTGAAAGATTGCTATCAGAAACAACTTTCTGATAGTAATTAAAAATGGCAGAAATTCTTAACGGAAAAACAGAATTTGTAATAAGAAAAGGAGAATAATGTAGAAGTTTATAAAGTAGAACAAAGAAAAAAAAAAGAACGTGCGCAGAGCTTCTAAAAAGAATCTAGGAGTATAAAAGGAGCCGACAGATTTGAAAAGGGGTCTTTTTTTCTCTTATTGTTCCAATAGTGCTGAGCAATTTGAAGTGTCTCGTATTTTTTTAATAAAATGTGTCCACTTAGATACGAACTGAAATCGCTCACCATGAGTGAGTAGAGCTCTATCGTTTGCCGACACTTTCTCTCGAAAAAAGTCACCTAGATCGTCATCTGGCTACCTAAATTAGATCGGAGATTCGGAAATAAAACTAAAAGAAAAACACCTACTGCGGACTACCCACTAACTGAATTGTACGTCGGGAAGATCGATGACCTACTTAATGTCAACTTACCGGTAAGTAAATGGCCATAATTTTTTACATAAAGCTTTATGAATAGTGAGTTGAATGGAAATATTATCCCATAAATTTTTCTTGGATCAGAAGATTTGCGAACTGAGAAATGAACCAAACTGTTACTACAGAAAATAAGACTAAATAATTATTACTCCAATATTTGAATCAAATTATTGAATTCATATGCACAATCTTTTCCAACATTATAATTTTGTCTTAATCATAAATATTGAATGCTTGACGAGTTAGAATAAATCTTTATTATTAACTTCACTTTCATTGTACGTGTAAAAAAAATAATTTGTATACTGATCTAAGTTAAATAACTAAAGGTAAAACTTAAATAGAATAGCATTAATTTTATACACGTACAATGAAAGTGAAGTTAATAATAAAGATTTATTCTAACTCGTCAAGCATTCAATATTTATATTAAGACAAAATTCTAATGTTGGACAAGATTGTGCATATGAATTCAATAATTTGATTCAAATATTGGAGTAATAATTATTTAGTCTTATTTTCCGTAGTAACAGTTTGGTTCATTTCTCAGTTCGCAAATCTTCTGATCCAAGAAAAATTTATGGGATAATATTTCCATTCAACTCACTATTCATAAAGCTTTATGTAAAAAAATTATGGCCATTTACTTACCGGTAAGTTGACATTAAGTAGGTCATCGATCTTCCCGACGTACAATTCAGTTAGTGGGTAGTCCGCAGTAGGTGTTTTTTTTTTAGTTTTATTTCCGAATCTCCGATCTAATTTAGGTAGCCAGATGATGATCTAGGTGACTTTTTTCGAGAGAAAGTGTCGGCAAATGATAGAGCTCTACTCACTCATGACGAGCGATTTCAGTTCGTATCTAAGTGGACACATTTTATTAAAAAAATACGAGGCACTTCAAATTGCTCAGCACTATTGGAACAATAAGAGAAAAAAAGACCCCTTTTCAAATCTGTCGGCTCCTTTTATACTCCTAGATTCTTTTTAGAAGCTCTGCGTACGTTCTTTTTTTTTCTTTGTTCTACTTTATAAACTTCTACATTATTCTCCTTTTCTTATTACAAAGTCTGTTTTTCCGTTAAGAATTTCTGCCATTTTTAATTACTATCAGAAAGTTGTTTCTGATAGCAATCTTTCACCTTTTGAAATTTCCTTTCACTATTTGAATCAATGATTCAATATGCACTTTCCAACATTGAATTTATTTTAGTTAACTTATTTCTAAAAAAAAAAAGAAAAATTAAACTTTCATTGTACATTTTTTTTTTTTTTAAAACCATGTTACAAAAAAAAATAAAGATCGTGTTCGCTCTCCTTTCTTTTTTTTATAATACCTAATATTAAAAAGTAATTTGTACTTTATATATAAATAAATGGTACAATATATATATACATAAGTACATAAAAACTTTTAAATATTATATATAAATAAATGGTACAATATATATATACATAAGTACATAAAAACTTTTAAATATTAAAACTAGAATATATAATATATATTATCCAAAGTATTGCATAACATTCCTAACATAGTTGTAATCTCAGCATTAAAAACATTAATACACTTTCTTTACTATAGAATTATTTAGGTGAGTAATTGCTAAATTTAAAATGACAATACAGGTAATTTCCCCCTATTAACATGTGGCTCCACATGTTATATGCACTGATTATTTCAATTTGTTATAAATGGATCTAGAGTAAATAGAAATTACTAAAGTAAATGACTGATGTCCTAGAATCATACCTGTAGCTATACAAAAAATTGTCGAGTTTAAAATTTTAGATTGTTGTAATCTCAGATTCGTAACTTGGATAGTATTTAAAAAATAAAATGAAATTAAATTTGTTAGTTCAATCCAAAACTTTTCAATGATGATAACAAATAAATAAACTATGAATTGGAAATGATATTATTATTTAGTGTCCTTTGGAATAGAGTATAACACAGTGCTTTAATGCAGAATATAATCTACTACTTTCTGTTTTTTTGTCAAATAAATGCAAATATTAAACTTTATGAAATATTAATAAATGGAAATACTTATTTTATTGCAATTGTGCATCTTTGTTCAAAAAGGACAGTAATGAATAAAAATAATCAGATAGTTTTTTTGCTTTGGGAAGTCATATAGAGTTCAAGCACAAGCCATAGAACTGGAACGTGATCATAGATATTAAACTCCAGATTCTGTCATTCTACCATTGCTCTAAACTGTACAAAATAAAAAGAGTTGTAAAGTAGCAGGAACAAAAAACCCATTGACCTGATAATAATTTTAGATATTATCTGTTCAAATTGTTTATTTGAAACTTGTCTCATTGTTACTTCATAAAGCTTAAAATATTTTTAAAGCAGTCTGTGTATAAATTTCATTCTTTGTAAGCATATTGAGAACATAGATTTTTTTAAAAATGTATATGCATCATTTTTTAAAGAATCTTTTTATTTTCTCGTATCTACACTATTCTAGCTGTTTCCATTTTGATAGACTACTATCATATATTTGTTTATATATGTTTATATAAAACTAATTCTTTTGTTTTTACAACATTAATCATTATTTCTTGAATATTTGTTTCTTACGATTTTTATTTATTATTCTTTCTTTTGTGATATTTTCATACATCTTCTGATTACATATAATTCCAAATCAATTAATAGATTTGAAGCCCAGTTTCAGTTTGAATAAATTTTTTATTATGTAGTTATTTCTAGGTTCCAAACTATTGCTATCTTTGTAGATATTATTTTTGGGCTCTTTTTTGTGTATTAATAGTACTTTCATAATTAAATATTAACTTGAATATTTGTAATTATTACAAATTATTTTATTATTTCTACAATAAGAATCCAGTGTGCTTTCTTATGAAGATAAAGACATTTGCTCAAGAGATACTTGAAAGTTATTCAATAAATGCAAGCTTAATTTTTTAATATACCATTTTTACAATATTAAAACTAAAATATTTTTATCTATGGCCAATATTTTTTTAAAGATTGGCTTGGTAGGATTTATTAATTTTTTTTGTTTTTAATGTTTATGGATAAAATCCAATTCTTCTACATTTTTATCAAGTTCTATATCCATATATTCCATTTCATATGTATATGTAAGACTATTTTATCTTTGTTTTTACTTATCCTTGATATTCAGAGAAATGTTTTTATAATCTTTATTGAGGTAATACATGAACTCTTTTTATTAAATAATAATACCTTCAATTTATTTTTTTCAATAAGTATCTTGTATAGTCACAATTATTTAATTCATAATTTATATTTATTTTTCCACTATATTATTATGGAAAGAAAGTCTTTTTTGTTGTTGTTGTTGTTGTTGTTGTTCAAAATCTAATAAAATGTTGAAAAATCAATTCTATATCTTAACCTCCTATTAAAACTTAAGTTTATCTTTTTTAATATAATATACTGTTAACATCTCTGAAAATATTTTCAAGGTATATGGAGAGAGTTTAAAACAGTTTTAGTATATTTACTTTTAAATCTTAATTAAAGTTATATATTGTACCAGTCGAAAAACCCACCAAAAGAACTGCAAGTCAGATCCAAACTCAGCTGAACCAAAACTGAATTCAAACCCAACTCAACAGCTCAAATTAGTAGAAATCTAAATTGACAGCACAGTGCTATGCGCCAAGAAACTAGCTCAATGGTTGGTGAGGATTAGAGACCCCTGAACTGACACTAAATCTGATAATAAACTGAATAAAAATAAATTTAAATCAAATCATATGTATATGTTTGGGTTGCCAACACAGACAGCGAGCATTAACATTAAAATAATTATGAAAGAATTAAGAACTAAGAAACCAAGTGTGTTTAGAAAATATTTATAATAATAATTGGTTTGGTTTGAATTTTAAATAAAGATTAAGTTAATTAACTCTAGTCCTTAAACAAAATTTATAATTATAATAAGAGTGGCGGTCCTTATTATACGCCAATGAATATTATGCAATATTTGAAAGTCTATGTCTATGCCCCCAACAAGAAAATAAAGGCAGATAAAGGTATTCATTAGTAAAGGAATTTTTACTCTAATTTTATACGAAAGAATGTGAGATTTATTTTCACATTCGCAAATCCATTCATGAAGAGCAAGATACGTATTTTAGGACATAACTTTAATCTTTATTGGAAAACTTATTTAATTAAATATAACTGAGAATTTGTTCAACTTTAATTGAAATCACTTCATCACAAATTACGAGCATCAGAGCGGGCTTTACTGGAACAGAGAGGTAACGGTGCTGATGAATTATGAGCTATAAAGTGAAATTGAAAGACGATGGCTAGTCGATAATCAAAGTCCTATGGTGGCTTGTGTCTGACAAGTCTTATGCTCTCTGACTAATATGAACAGGAGAGGAAGTGCTTTCTTCCTTGATAATTTAAAATAACAGAAATATGATCACCGACCAGCCTAACGGAGCGGAAGATTGCCCTACGTCAGCAACATTCAAAGATGATGACTTGATAGTCATCGTTTGAATACTAAAACCCATATAGAATGCTCTACGTGATGACTTGATCAAATGAATTAAAGTCAAATGAGCTTTTAACTAACATTATTTTAAAGTATTTGTAAATCATATTAATTATGCCCCAATCATCGTGCCCTTCCTGAATATTAATAGACAGTGAAAACAATCTGAATTAGAATGTATTTAGTTGATTCCTTTATCTACCCTTTTTACAAAAACATTTTAGATTATACGTGAATAAATAAATATTGGTGAATATGAGAAAAAAACATTTTAACATTATATATATAAATATATAAACATTTGTAAATTAGATAGGAGCTGGGGACATAGGTTAGAAACAGAGCTAATAATTTATTATTAGCCAATTATAAAAATAACAAACATTTAATAATTTCTTTTGACTTGATGATTGATAGAACTGTATAAATCTAGTTCTAATGGGTGAGAACTACTATTAGAATTAATATTATATTATTTGCGTGAGGCAAATAGAACAAAGGAGCTCATCGAGTCGAAAGATTATTGACATATAATTAAAAATAAACGACATTAATAAAGCACACAAATATATATATATATATATAATATAATAAATGAACCGCCAAGTAAGAAAAGAGAAAGTTTAAAGACTAGAGGTTGAGAGAATTACGATATAAGTTTACAGTAGCATGAATAAAAAGTTTTATAAAGATTATTATATTAAAGAATAAAAGAGCTCTAAAGGGAGTGTAAAGTAAAGTTTGAAACTGGCCAGAAAGTTTAAGGTTCATTATGGAAACATATTACCCATTTCTTCTAGGACTGGTTCTTAGTTTACACATCCAGGTTGGTAAAAACGTAGGCACCATTTGGTCGATTACTTGAACAGCATTTTAGTGGCTTTTCATAATTTTAGCAGCATGATTGGTCCGGAAAGAATTTAGCAGCTTCATTGAAGATTCTCAAAGGGCTTCAGGAACTATAGTCAGATTCCTGATGTTCTAGCCCTTCACCATAATCGGAACACTATTTAAATTTATGATTTAAAATGCATAGAGTTTACTGCACTTCTCTACAACAAAGATGGCTTCTCTTTTCTCCAAACTTTTCAGAGCTATATATCTGTCCTCTGATGCCTTCAGGCTAGCGCTTCTTTCATTATCAATGTTTTTAGATTTACTGGTTGTTTTTAGATACATTCCTTCGATAAGGCTTTCAAACTCATTAACTTGAATTCATTTTCTAATTAGAAAATGAATTCTTAAAATCAGAAAATGATTTTAATTAGGAAATCCTTATCTTTTTTTCTAATTAATAAAACTTTAACTGTTGTTTTTGGAAAGGGAAAATCTGAAAGCTTATCGAAAGAATGTAGCTTTTAATCAATAAAACTTTAACAAATTATTTAAAAATAAAATCAAACATTCCCGACACAATGAAACTTTTAAACAATTATATATATTTAAATATTTACAAATATATATGCACAATCCATGCAGTTATAATATATAAATTCATGAATAATTCTATCATGAATTTATTAATAGAATTGATCAATTTAAATCTGAAACTAATTATTTGAATACCCATTTATGAAGTAAGTTTTTCTTTATGGAAATCAGCGTGGATTGAACGTATAAAGCCCCATTGCATCGGAAATTTAAGGTTAGTACTAGGGTTTGAAGTGGGCTTATGGGTAGATGTCATGAAGCTAGGATCGAACTCAGATCCGACTGCTTCAATATATATATATATATAATAGTAATAAATAGCACATGTCACATGACCTATATAGCTTGCATTACCAATATATAATATTTTAAAAACCGACTAATAGCTCTAAACAAGTTTATTTATTTATTTTTTAATGATAAATGCTATGTAGGTGTCTGAAGATTTAGATCTTTTTCTTAATATTTAAGAATTAGATAAATGCTTGGCTTGCGTTAGTATTTTGAATTTAATGTTCTAGCTCCCCATTGATGAGAACCATAATTCAAAACCGGTCTGGGGATTTGAGACCATCATAGATAAAGGCTTCAGGTACTTTCTCTTGTAGCATTTATCATTAAAAAATAAGTAAATAAGCTTGTTTAGAGCTATTAGCAGGCTCTTAAAATATATATATATATGATTATTTCAGTTGAAAGCATTATCAACTTATTGAAAGACCATAGAACCCCACCTTTCCGTCCTAGTATTTTCCAAGAAGTTGAATGTCCAATAGTCACTAAATTAATGCAACAATGTTGGCAAGAAAACCCATGTTCAAGGCCTTGTTTTAAGGAAATCAAGTCGGAGGTTGAACAGTTAACAAAGTAAGTGCGTTATTTATAATTCATATATTGAGTTCATTGCTCTATAACTTAATACTATAATCGATGATAATATAGCAGTAATTTATTTAAAATAAAAATCTCTCTAAATTGCGTAACTAAACTATAAAAAAATCCTTTTAATAATATATCCAAAATTTATTAAAATAATCAAATATTTCTTGAAACTAATTAAGAAAATAATTTATTTGTGTATATATATTGATTTATGTATCTGTTAAAATAATCATTTATTTAATCTATTTTATTTTATTAAAAAAGTTTGTTAATTATTTATATATTAATTTATGTAGGTGCTTTAACATTTAAGAAAATTAAAAATTTTGAAATAAAAATTATCATTAGCCACAATTATTGTAAAATTATTGTTTACAGGAATAATGGAAATCTAATTGATATAATTATTAACCGACTAGAATCGTATGGTAATGTCTTAGAAGAAATTGTATCCAGTCGCTCTACAGACCTTTTAGAAGAAAAAAGGAAAGTTGAGGAACTTTTATCTCTCATGTTACCTAAGTAAGCAAATATAACTTTTACAGAAATATTACAAAACTTATCCTTAATTTGTAAGAGTATTATCAAGCATGTAATCATATAACACAATATCGTTTAATAATTAAGGTCTCAGTAGAAATCGATAATAGATAAAAATAAATAATCATATAATAAAAGTGTACTACAATCAAAACAAGAACAGGATATAAATTTTACTTTCATTTGAAAATCTAGTTTTGTAATAAATAATTTATAATTTTCAGTAGTTCGATGGATACAATTAATTAGATATATCTACAATGCAATGCATAAAATGAATGATGTAAATGTAAATTATAAGTCAGTTACAAAAATAGTCAAAGCCTTTTCAATGTTTAAGTTTCAATAATAAATCACAAATCATCATCTGCCCGGGAAATTAATAATAGATTAGCATAGTCCAATAGTTAATGGAAATTTTATATCAACATCATAGAGATGATTAAGCAAAAATCATTAAAAGCACATGAAGGACAAAAATCGTTCCAACATTCTCCATTATATAGGACAATAATAAAAAAGAATGCATTAATTTACAAATTTGACAATTGCAAAGTGGTCAAATTTAGAGTAATTTTCAATTTTTATTTTATTCACTAGTTAAGAATGACTAAATAAACAACTAGTATTGAAAGATTAATTTAATTGCCTATTGGTTGGCTACTTAAATAAAAATTCTAAACCTGAATGAAAAAGTAAAAAAAA
This sequence comes from Epiperipatus broadwayi, assembly GCA_028023455.1. Classification (NCBI taxonomy): domain Eukaryota; kingdom Metazoa; phylum Onychophora; class Udeonychophora; order Euonychophora; family Peripatidae; genus Epiperipatus; species Epiperipatus broadwayi. The sequence goes on from JAQFVV010000062.1 coordinate 4,879,739, forward strand.
TAGTTCAATTCTTATCTGGCTTTGACTAGAATTCATATCATATGAATACCAAATTGTTGTTAATATTACTATAGCATGAGGTCTTTACATTCCACACTAGAACAATAAATTTTCTAAGTATTAGTCAAAAAGTGCACAGCTCTCTATTGTCAGATTTAATCAGCAATCAATTTTTATTTACTTTGTCAGTTCTAGCAAATCCGACAAACAATATTAACTAGAGTAAAGATCAATCATATTCAATGTTAACAAACATGATAATAACTTAGCGTCACAAACTAAAGTTAATTTCTAGTTATTTCACTACCTTTATAGATAATCAAAAATTAGACTTGGATATACTTAAAGGAAATGGAAAAACAAATTCAAATGAATTTATTTTATATGTGAAAAAAAAATCACATAACAGAAGACGGTGCCTTGATATAATTAGCATTTGAAAAGTTTAATAAACCAGTAATTATCTGTTAGAATTGTATAAATTAATATTAGCTTTATAAATTAATATATATTACAGTAAATTTAACAACTTGTAAGCAAATAAAATATTGTTACATACATACCTACTTACATACCTAAACACCCACTCGCAAGCATCACCTAAACATATAGTTTTCTCATCTATCTATCTATCTATCTATCTATCTATCTATCTATCTATCTATCTATCTATCTATCTATCTATCTATCTATCTATCTATCTATCTATCTATCTATCTATCTATCTATCTATCTAACTATCTATCTATCTATCTATCTATCTATCTATCTATCTATCTATCTATCTATCTATCTATCTATCTATCTATCTATCTATCTATCTGTCTATCTGTCTATCTATCTATCTGTCTATCTATCTATCTGTCTATCTATCTATCTATCTATCTATCTATCTATCTATCTATCTATCTATCTATCTATCTATCTATCTATCTATCTATCTATTTATCTATCTATCTATCTATCTATCTATCTATCTATCTATCTATCTATCTATCTATCTATCTATCTATCTATCTATCTATCTATCTATCTATCTATCTATCTATCTATCTATCTATCTATCTATCTATCTATCTATCTATCTATCTATCTATCTATCTATCTATCTATCTATCTATCTACCCTACCTACCCTACCTACCCTACCTACCTACGTACCTACCTACCTACCTACCTACTAATTTACCCAATTATATTTTCATCTACCTACACTATTACCTATTTATTTGTCTATTAATTTTCCTATGGAACTATATATCTTTGTGCACATTCCAGTTTAACCTGTGACTAAATTGCAATAGTGTGCATAAAATAACACAAAAAATCATCATCCTATTTTTTTGTATAGGAAGGGGAGGTGTAGGGCATCCAATTTTATACCCTACATAATCAAATACCCCAAAAGCCTAGGACAAAGAGAGTGGGAGAAATATTTATGGTCTCTCTATTTATCTTTGTATTGGTAAAACAAGAAGAGTAGTATAAACTTTGAATCATTTAATAGTAGTATATAAAAGTTAAAATTAAAACACATATAAACAGTTGTCTGTAAACACAGACTTAATAAATCTTTTTTCTGATTTTGATTATTTAACTCCTTCAAAATTAATTTATACTTAATAAATTCTAATATTCTTTCTTTAATAATATTTTAATTCTAAATAGTCTTACTAATTTATTTTCTGAGTTTTAAGTTATAGCTTTTCCAGATTATTTTGTAATAGGCAGGCTTTATATTTGTATGGATGAGTGTATGCCTGTATTTGTAGACATAGACTCACATTTACACATATATTTAAAAGAAAGGTTTTATTCTAAATCATTTTTATAATTTTATTATTAAAGTTATATTGTTTAAAACAGTTATATTATTTAAGAAGCAATTTATTTTTATTTTGTCTGAAAAGGTTAGAATTTCACTTGACCTGTCAGACCAAGGTCAGAGGTTGATAATAAGAAAAGAAATAGAGTTAATTTTAGACTTGAGAAAGGGCCACATGGTGGAATAAAAACAGAGTCATTAATCAGATATTGTAATTAACAAGAAATAAAGATCATTTTGGGGACCATATTCAACAATCAATTTTAGAAAAAAATTTTTCATTTTGAAAGACTTTGATTAGATGGTTTAATTAAGGTAGCCATGTGTTTTCTGGTAACAAAATATGCAGAGATCATGAGATAGATTGACTTGTATAAAAAGCTGACAATAAGTCTGCTAGGGGGAGAAATAAACTAAATTGCTGGAGGAGAATAAACTAAATTGTTGGGGAGAACAAACTAGATTCTTTGCAGATATCATATTTTGCTTTAAAAAAGTTTTATATTTTGTTTTAAAAAGTTTTCTATACCAACATGATCAGCTAGAAAAGATATTTTGTTACGGGCTTCCATTTGCCCATCCAAGACACCAATGTACATCTGAACAATTTGAACTCAGAGTATTAAACATCTTATGACTGATTGCTAAAAAATAAGAAAGAAGAAACTGATTGCTCATGTGTGCTTTTAAATCTAAATGGAGATAAAAAGTAAAATACTGAAATTTGTGAAACCATGGTATTTCATTTATGCTAGTGGCTGAGTTTAAACCCAAGCAGAATGCTAAATATATGAAAAACATAATATTCATGGTCTATTAAAAGCAATTATACTGAGAAGAATAGATGAAACCACTCCAGTGCCAAATGGTTCCTATGGAAGCAAGTTATTTCACAATCATCATCAGCAGTAAAAGAATTGTAAACCCAAGCCAAGAAAAGATTAGGACTGTTTTAGTAAACCATTGTAATTGGAAAATACACGTTACATATTGGTGTATGGCTGTGGTCAAATTTTAAACCTTCATCAAGCTGATTTTAAAATTGTTGAACTTTTGAAACTGTCTGTGCCTCAAAGAAGAATAGGTAATATAAATTTTAATTATATTTTTATCAGTGACTCTTAACAATTTTTTTAAATAACAAATCCATTTATGTCTTTTTTCTTTTTAATCTCTGAATCTTAAAATAAAAATCAATTAAAGAAGATTTTCAATAATAAATATTGCTCTATTGATATTATGTATTCTGAAATTATTACATGTATTCATTTATCTATGTATTTTATTTTATAAAATGTGTTATGGTGCATTCATTCAAATATTGTGAAATTATGTTGATTTATATTATATTGTATGTCAAAAGGGTTTAATACTTTTTTATTTATAATGGGAATTAATACATATACAAACACATATAATAATATACTAATGCTTGCATGTATATTTGTTGAGTCTGAATGTTAAAAATTGTAGAAATTTAGCATTAGGGGAGATAGATTTTTTTAGTAATTAGTGACCTAGAGCATTCGGAGATTATTTCTTGAAATGTTCTTATCTCTCTATGATCTGACTAACAGTTCTCTAATAATTTATTTTTCAATATTATGTTTACATTTATAAAGATGAAAATATATATATATATATATATATCTTCCGATATATTATATGCAATAGGTGAATATGTGCATGCATAGAATGTTTATTTTTTAAAAATAAAAATGTTTTATGATGTAAGATTTGTATTTATCGACTATCAAAATTGATGTGATGCACACACATTATTCTTAAGGAAAAGGAAGGAAATTTTCAGTATTATTAATATTATTTAAAATGTAAACAATTTATCATTATTATTAATATAAATTTTCATATATGTCTTTTTAATATTATATATATTTTATCAGTCGATAATAAATATTAATTTGTTTTTATTGAAAGAGGCATATATTTTTATTAAGAGTTATTCATTGTCTTATTAATTATGATCATTCATTATCATTGATGAATCAATTGTTTAGTCACAATTTAAATATAATAATGTTTTAGGTAAATTAATGATAGGTTTATAAAAGGCTGACCTTTATGCTGTGATATTAGTTATGGCCATCATCATCATGAATAAATATTAATCATTAAGTCATACTTTAAATATAATGTTTTAGGTAAGTAATCATAGGTTGATAAAATATAAAATTGATGTTGTGAGTCAGATCTAAAGCTGTGGCTAGAAGAATCTTTTTCATCATCATCTTCATCATGTTTTAAATCAATAGTCTAAATAAATGTGTTTAATGGCCACATAAATAAAGTTTCTCATTGTGCTTGTGTATTATTTGTGAGCCATTATAATATGATGACTACCATCAAAGCTCATCAAACATTATGGATATATAGTGAATTGCAAATTGCCATTGATAAACCTACAGTGTTTAATATGAGCTAGAAAGACTTATGAAAATGTTTAATATGCACTTATGATATTAAATCTTAAGTAATAGTTGGTCTGATAATTTTATATGCACAACTAAAGCGTAAGGATGTTTTGTTTTCCTTAATGTTAGTGCAAATGTGATATGGTTCTAAAATACAAAATCCTACATTCTGTTATAAATAAGGTACCAAATGGGTCTAAACTAGGTTAATCTATAAGTAGATATATAATGTAACTTTGTCTAGGTTTAGATAGTTTAGTGGCACCCTGATAGACCATATACCCAAAAGTAAAAACTAATAAAACATTATAAAATGCTATAAAATGCATTTAAAACACATACTAGTTCATTTTGCCATCATTTTTACCTCAGCCATTTAATTTATTTTATTGATATTTTTATTAGTCACAATACATACACCCCCATATATATATTGTACCTACTGAAATTGGAGATGTATTTCAGTATGTGATAAGATGTCAGACATAATTTTTTTTCTTTCTTTTCTGTTTGATTTTTGGATAATGAATATATTAATTTATGAAATATTAACTATGTTTCTATGATAACAATAATATTAATTAAAATGGTGTCTTATTAATTGTATTGTAGGATTATAAATTGAATTTATTTATTTTTAAAAGAAAAACAAATATGTGAATAATAAAGTATATGATTTAGATAAAACTATTATTATTTTTTTGTTATGTGTTTTATTTTTATTCTATGTTAAAGATTTGTAGAGGTCTCTACCTTCATATTTAGGTGCATAGTCTTAAGGTTATAGCTTTAATATATATTGCATTCATGATAGTAAATTATAAACACTACAAATAAAAGATTGAATATATCAAATATATATGTATATTTTATTGTTTATTATTATATTAGAAAATATGTATAAAATATATTTCCAGTGTATAATATTGACAATGTGATGTAGTATATTAAAAATGTAAATTTTTATTGTATGTAATAAATGTGAAATGATTTTTTTTTGCCATTATTATGTAATAATTTTTTATTATTAGAAAAACACTACTGGAAATTGCTTAAAAGAGTGAATATAGATGATTACTATAGTTACATTGATGTCAATAAAGAAATCTTATAAATAGAACTGAAAAGTTTGAATTCATATTTCTCTCTCTTGTTTTTGTTTTTAAAAAAAATGTATTAATTTTTTTACATGATTTTTTTATTTACCTTAAAAATATACAATTGACTAAACAAAATTAAGGGGAAAAAAATGTATTCCCAAGGATTTGGGAAGCTCATTGAGAAAATGTTATGAAGAAATGACAATTTATTATAAAAGGAAAAAAATCATCAAAATTGCTTCATTACATAAACCAAAAGAATAATTTATCCTTCAAAATGGTTGTTATATATATTTTAAACCACAGAATACAAACAGTAAAAGACGTAGAAGAGTCATATTTATTTACCTGTGTGATTTTATTAAATTGATTGATCACATTTTTCTGAGACATGAATCATTTTAATTTCCTATTGTATTGATTTAGATAAAAGCTATCATCTATTTATTCATATTATTTTAAAAAAATACTCATACAAGGATATTTTTCCATATCATTGTAAATATAAAATAATACTTATATGTGTAATGTCATATAAATCAAATAATTACCATTTGAAAGAATAATTTGAAGATACATAAAAAATATCAGAATCAACAAAATGTATTTTGAATTTAAAGTTGTCAGGCATACATTATATCTTCTCTGGAATAAAAACCTATTACTGATTTTGTAGTTGGAAATAAAGATATTGGAACTGTGATGCCATTCTGTGAATACAGTGTTTAAAGATTTTCATTCAGGTTGTTTTTTGTGTTTACCATTATATATATATATATATATTTATCTAAAATGTATAGTGTTTATTAGTAGATATAAATAATTTAAAGTTAATTAGTAATCTATTCACACACCAAAATATGGGAGAGTTGCATTTTTCCTAAACTTGTTATTTCAATATTTAAAAATATATATTTTTTATTTAGTGATTATAAATAAACTTCAGATATATAACTTGTATTGAAAGTTCAAAAAAGTTTTTATCACAATAAGTTCACTTTATTTTCTTTTTTAAATTTATGTTACAAATAACTAGATTCATTATTTTATATATATATTGTAACGAGCACAGACGTTCGTTACATTGTTTTTTTATTTATTTATTAAACATGAAAGTAAATTAAAAAGTTCGCATTTAAAAATTTTCTTTAAGAATTAAAAATTGAAATTAAATATCATCTTAAACTCGTATATATTAAATCGCACAGATAATGAAAAATTATTAAAATAAAACGTTATTGAAGAAAAAGTATTTTAAAACTAAATTTTAAAAAGATTTGGAGATAAAATTATATCTTTAAATTTATCTTTAAATATATCTTTGATTTGGGAAACAGGTTAATTAATCAGAAATGGAAATGATAAATTTAATTAGTCAAATGTAAACCAGCCTTGGGCATTTAAGTGTAAAAACATCGGTCAGATAGGAAAACAATAGAAACTTTTAAATATAAAAAGTTTTAATTTAATGTTCATTATTTATAAAGTTCTTACAGTTTACAACAGTTTATCTTTATCCATTGCTTGCCATGAACGTGAATTCCCACGCCGTCCTCAAAAGATTGGTATCCATTTAGCCGTTGTTTTATTTATTCATTTGGAGGTTTTTTAGTTTAGTTGGTCCTCAATGTAGAAAATGATAGTTCATTTCTCTTTCTTTCTTTGGCAAAACTGAAGGGATTGAATCGTGCGTCTCTTCAATCCCTTCTCCCGCACCTCCGCACTAACACCTATCTGTCACATCATAATAATCATAATCACTAACTAATAATTTCCAAACTTGTCCTTTTATATTACTTTGAAAGATTGACTTAACATTACGTCATCGATGTGATGATCCTTTTCATTGAGGTCCGATTTCCCAATAGATTTATTTCATTTGCTAAAAGTTTCTATTGTTTTCCTATCTGACCAATGTTTTTACATTTAAATGCCCAAGGCTGGTTTACATTTGACTAATTAAATTTATCATTTCCATTTCTGATTAATTAACCTGTTTTCCAAATCAAAGATATATTTAAAGACAAATTTAAAGATATAATTTTATCTCCAAATCTTTTTAAAATTTAGTTTTAAAATACTTTTTCTTTAATAACGTTTTATTTTAATAATTTTTCATTATCTGTACGATTTAATATATACGAGTTTAAGATGATATTTAATTTCAATTTTTAATTCTTAAAGAAAATTTTTATATGCGAACTTTTTAATTTACTTTCATGTTTAATAAATAAAAAAAAACAATGTAACGAACGTCTGTGCTCATTACAATATATATATATATATTGTGCCAGGCACATTTGATGTGGCCAAGCACAAGATAAAGTCAGATAAATTAATGGTCGAAATTAAATAAAAAGCCATTAAATGGGGGGTGGGTATATTATTTATATAATTAAAATTTGTTATAAATTAAGAGAGAGAGAGCTGTGGCTATAGCATAAACGCACACACACATATGATTAAAGCCAATGTTTAAAGGCTTAGAAATATGTATTTGCAATTTTGATTTTTGTTTTTTTTTAATTTTTTTAAAAAGAAAAAGATAACTCCAAAATGTATTTATAATTTGAAATATTTTTGTTTGTTGAAGAAACAGCTTTTATTTAACAAATTGTTATTCTCTATTTATACTTTTTGAGGGTTTACAAAAATGTAAAAAGGAAAATTTTAAATATTACTGTTGATTAAAAATATTTAAGAATAATTTCAAAATCGAGGTTTTAATGATCATTTTCTCTTCAGTTGCATTTGAGCAAGTCATTGTCTTAAATTTAAGAAAAGCCTAAAGGCATTGTGATTTCCTGTCCACGCTAAAATAATTTTAACAGGACAAAGGAGTTTAATTAGACTTGCAATAATGCGTGGAGAGAGGAATGTTCAAGTTATATGAAACAATCTTTTAATTAAAACAGAAAAAACTTTGATTCTGATAATGAAATTAATCAAGAGTAAAAAGATGTTATCATTTCATTGTGATCTGAATGGAGATATAAAAAAAACTAAAAAAAAACTAATTGGAAATAAAATTCTTAAAACAATTAGTAAAACCAATTCAATGAGATTTGATTAATTTTTGTGTCAGGGAGGGTATACCTGAATTGAGATTGTATGGAAGTGGGATATCTGTTCTGAAATTGCAAGGGGCAGTTGACGTTTGATTTTCAAAGAAGGAAGTTGACTTTTGCTTTTTAAAGAAGGTAGTCTAACTTTTTTTTATCAAAGAGAGCAATTCACGTTTGCAAATCTTATTGGGAAGCTAATGCTATTTGGAAACACGCGAAGTCATGCAACTATTTTCTAATACCTGGCCATCATTGAAATAATCTAGCAGTTAACCAGTCAGTTGATTCTGATGGAAGCATAATGACAACACACCATCAAAGCCTGCAGTTAACCTAGGATCCTTAACCCTTAAACCGCTAATTTTATCATTGGTTGTATCAGATAAAAATCAAATCTTTTAATTGGCCAACTCACAAACTGAAGACAAAGCCTATTGTTAAAACATATTCGCCTATAATATTAAATTCAACTCAGATACGTTTATAAAAAGTATATAATTAATTTTTCAGGTTGTGAAGACAACGAAAGTTCTTTCAAAAATAAATTGCTATTTATTTATTCTAAGATATTCAATATCGGCAACATAAAAGTTATAATGTAAACAAAAAGATCGACTTTTACGTTATAGAAAAGTAAATATTTCTTTTTATTACAACTTCAATATTTGTACTAAAATCTTCAATATTTTTCGAAAATAATTTTGTTTTTTTATTATTCTCTCTGAAAATTATGTTTAATTTCCATAAATATTATTTAATAATAATTTAAATCGTATTCGAAATGAAAATCTCAGCGTTTTTCTTTATTTTCTTTGATCAGGCAGTTTCTTTGTTCTTTCCAGCCAATCAGAATGTCTTTTTCGGCTGAGAGCATGCTAAGAACCAATCACAAATAATGTTCCTTCTTTGTTTAGGTTTAAATGCGTTTTTTTTCTATTTTTTACTTCTAAAATAAATCGGAAGATGTCACTATCGTACAGAACTTTTAAAAACGAATTCAATACGTATTTAACGAAAATTTTCGTATGAAAACGGGCTGAGTTAGAGTGATTTCAGATGTCCACAAGGAGCCTCGTCGGACGCGGGAAAAGGGTTAAACCAATAAAGGACGATTGATATCATTAATATCCTGTTGAATATCCATTTTCCAACTTAAAGATGCAAATCAAGTATTCGCTTGCAGATAAAATGACCATGGAATAGAAGCCAACTTCAGTGCATCCTTCCAGCTCCACTCCTACCATCCCAACAGAATGTGAACCCCGAGATTCAAGCACCAAGGTGATGATGATCAATTCTATGAACTTATAACGCAGTCAAGTCCAGCCCTTGCCACAGTAGATGAACATATAGCCCACTCAAAATCCATACAAGAATAAAGCTCATAGACTTTATCAGGTACACTATTTTTTTGTGTTTATTTTATTTTAAATTTAATACCCATTTTATAAATATATATCTCATGTACATATGTACATAAACACACCTGGATATAACTTGTTAATTTTTCCTTATTTGCGTAATACATGTGTGTGAGTTTACTTATAATCCACAGATCACTATCTCTCATGTATAATTATTTGATTTATTTTTTTATTAAGAAAGAAATTTTCCTTTATTTAATTTAATTATTCCTTTATTAAGTATTTCTTTATGATTATGATTTTGTTGTATTAATAGGATTTACGTAGTGTAACATTTGTTTCGTATACCTAATCGATCTGGGAATGTATTCATATTATAAATGGTATGGGTAATGGGTTAATAAAATATTTATATTATAATTTTAAAGCGACTACTGCCATAATTTTTCTTTATTCTCTTTGTCATTTACTTTTTCTAACCCCATATTAGTTAATTATGCGAGTTTTCCGATCCCCATTCTTTAACTGAGAAAAGAGTACGCTGAGCTAGCAAATGGGAAATCATCTTACCGGGTTTTAAATCTCTATTTAGCATGAGGATACTTATTTATTTTTTTATGAATAATTATTTATCAGCACACATGCCCTAATATCATTTGAACTTGCATATCCTTTAAGGAGGAGAGTTAAATTTCCTTCTGGGAGTGGCGCGAGGGGTTGATTTAGAGTCACCCCCCAAAGGTATGTAAGAGTCAACCTTTCCATAAGTATCTTCTGTGTCTGTAACACTGTTACGGTAGAGTTTGAATCTTTTCTTAGTTCAGCATGTCACCATATTTTCCCTCATGTTCGGTTTATGCGCATGCTCATATCAACGGAGTAAAAGTTAACCGGTATATATATATATATATATAAAATTAAAATATATATATATATATTATTAAAAATATATATATTTATTTATAAATCATATACCAGGCTGACTGTTTATAGTGATGATGCACCACTGTGGTCGTGCATCATTGAAATTTTGTGTTCTTTTTAAAATGAGAAAAACGACAAACATGACATCAACAGAAAATGCAGCATTTGTTTTGTTTTTTATTTCTCTTTGAATGACATACATTATGTTGAAATCTGAAAAAAAAATTGAATTTTTATGAATATTTTTATTTGTATCTTCATTTAATTTTTTTTTTAATTTTTTGCTAAGTTTACTATTTTTCATGGAGATAATAAAGGCAAAAATTTTTAAATGGCCAAAGAGCTTATAAAAATGGATTAAAAATATGCTGATAATTTTGCATTTCAAGGCCTTCAAAACATAATTAGAATATTGGTCATAAGTATTAAACATTTTTATTTTTAATTATGTGAATAGTAAATTTTTTAAAAATATTTGATAATATGAATGGTATGTTTGTGCTCATATAGTATATAAATTATATATTATTTATGTTCTTTATTATGTGTATATAAATTTAAACATTTGTATTCAAATACATCAAAAATAGTTTATATAATTTTCGGGTCGTAAGTATTAACATTTTTAATTTTTAATTATTTGAATAGTTAATTTTTTAGAATTATTTGATAAATGATATGTTTGTGTTTGTATTGGTATCTGTGTAGTATATAAATTATATATCATTTATGCTCTTTATTATAAGTATATAAATTTAAACATTTGTATTCAAATACAACAGAAGTAGTTTATGTAATTTTGGAGCTCTGATCTAAGTTTAGACAATCTCATTTTTTAGACATAATGATTCTCAAAAGGTTTAATAATTTATTACTATGTTTATCTTTATATTACTGTGTTTGTGTTTATTTAACAAGTAATGTCCGTGTATATAATTAAAGTGTTATAGGGCAGTACAATGTAAATTTTAAGACTGATTATCAAATATACATAAATTTTGCAGTTGACAAAGCATCACAAAATATAAACACTTAAAACCAACAAAAAAGATTTCAAATGGTGTGTGTGTGAAGATAACCACAATAGTTATGTATATACCACATGAAATTATATGCAGATAAAGAATCAAATTCTGATTTTTGCCTATGCCTTCATACTCATGCTGTGGTGTCTCAATAGTTTTGCAATGTCTTGCATCACATTATTTTCAATTCTATAGCTAGAAAATGAGCTATATGCAAATAAATTATATCTCTGTGGGACAATAAATATAATAATATAGCATCACTGGTGTGAATAAAGAATATAAACATCATTGATGTACATAAAAAATAAAATGAAGAAATGAAATTCACTTTATCAGTAATACAGACAGTAGCCTACAATTTCTAGTTTTACATAAACAAAAAGCCAATTGCTATGATGATAAATGCATATCTATCTTTTGGAAATGATTTGTTTTGTATCTTTTATTAGGATGAACCTTTTTCTTACAGATGCCTTTGAGATTTGTCACCTTTGGGATACATGATAAAAATGAAGAATTCATATTTGAATTATTTTGGAGATTTTGAAGCTATGGATTATCTCAGTTAAAAAGTATTATATATGGTTTGAAAGGTAATTTTGTGAGGAATACAAAGAAATTATCAATGAAGATGTAATTTAAACTTAGTTAATGATAAATTAGAAATTATGAACAAGTAATAAAGTAATAATTATGTCAGATGTTAAAATTTCTTTTTTTCCTTATTTCTTAAATGGTTATCACTATTGATCTTAGCCTTATTATTTTTTTTAGTTTTTCTAGTTTTTATCAATATACAGCTTTTTGCTTTAACATTATGAAAACTGAAGTTATTGTGAAAATTGTGACTTATGTCAGTTTTTTAAAAATTCAATATGGCATTAATGATAGTGAACTAGATAAAGATGTATATATTAAACTCTCTTATATTTTTCAAATTATAAATGTTGCACAAGAGATTGTGATACATAAACATATGTTTCATATTTGGTATTAAATAATTGACAATTAACAGGCAATTACATATGTAAATATGAAATTAAAGTTAATTGATGATTTATTGTACATTAAATTAGATTGTATGTTTACATATCAATTGTTATGTACATATTGGCTGTTTACAATCTATTCATTTAATTGATACTTATTTATTAATAATTTTTTGATTTAATTTAAATTAAATAAACGTGTCTGATTATTATCCAGTTGTGCAAATAAATTCATCAATTAATAATATTTTAGTGAACCAAGATAAACTGTCTATATCACAAAATTTATTTGAAATAACTATAGCAAATAATTCAGAAATCACATCCCAGGATTATTAAGTAAGAATAGTTATAATATTTTTTTGTATTGAATTCTATAGTTGTTATATGACTAGATATAAACATTATATGTTAATCACAATCAAATATTTATATGTTTTATTTAAATTGCCATCAATTGAATAAGTGTTGTATGCAGTTCATGTTTAGTCATTAAGATTTTAATCTTATTCAATTATAGAGATAATAGTAGAATATTTTGTTCTGTTATAATTTAAAATGATTTGCCGTAATTATATTTAAATTCAATTCAGGTGGATTGTAAATCCAGTTTAAATATTCAATTTTAATATTCATATTTGATTATAATAAATGCTAATGATTCTTTTTATATGTTTTGATCATTATAATATACAGTTTTAATAATTTAGTTACAGGAAATTTAAAACAAAGTGATATTATTTAATTGCAATTAAGTAAAAATCCAATAGAAATTTACTGTTTATTTTATATACTGGTATGATGGGATATTATAGATTTAAGATTATCTAATAGGTTTATTGTTATTACATCATTATTGAGTATTTCATTTTATTATAACTAGCTAATTAGCAAGAGTACAGTCAATATAAGAATATAGCATGGCTGAGTTAGTATAATTTATTATTTATCATTTTATTGTCTTTTATCTTGTTACAAATAGTGCGATTAGTAATAGTAAATTAGTATAAAAAAGCATGGATAAGTGGGTATTATTTACCATTTTATTAAACTAGGATTTAAAATTAATTATTGGGCTCTATATCTACTTAGATATTATGAACATTGTAAACTTATAAATTATACTAAAAACTGTTATCTTAATCCTTCATGAATTATTTTATTTAAATATGAACATCTTTAAATTTTAGCATAAATTTATATTTTTATAAGCAATATTTAATCCATTAGGTACATTAGAATTCAGTTATTGAATGATTTATTATTATTTTCATTCAGTCAGAAGTGAAATATATCTTAAGCATATATTATTGTTTTGTGACAGTGCTATTTGATTTAATTGCTTTATTTTAGTCTATTTTAAGTAAAGTTTGTATTTAGGATATTGGAAATAATATTTTTGTTGTTTTCTATTTATTTTAAATGCTGATTGAATCCATGATGCTATAATAAAGATTACCATCATTGTTTTGTTTTAGTTTGGTTGACAGTTGGATGTGTGATTAAATAAAGGATTATTTTAAGGGCAGAATAATTATTCATTGATTATAATTCATTTAGCTTAGTTTATTATGATCATTTTATTATGAATGATATTATTATTTATGGGCATTATAAAATTATTATTATTTGTATTCGATTTATATTTTATTAATTTACAAATGATATCCAACTTCAGGAATCATTTTCATTCTGTTACATAAGGGTAACCAATGACTTAGTTATATTTTATTCAGGTTATATTAGAGTTATTATTACTCATTGCACATTTTTGATATGTTACAAATGCTACCTAAATGATTGTGGCTATAACAGAGGTTAGCATACACACATTCTTATTCTATTGTAAACAATGCTGTAATTTTCAGGGTGTAACTAAATAGGATCACTCTATTATGGTTTTATCATATGTGATTTGTCACAAATGACTCTCAAATCTGTTTAAAGAAAAAACAAGTAAATATAAAATTTTACAAGTTTTTGATAGTTATGTTTAATTAATATTTACTTGTTTAAAGAAAAAACAAGTAAATATAAAATTTTACATTAAATTTATTTAATATAATAATGTGCGTTTAATAAAATTTATAATTACAACATTAAATTTATATAATATTTTTTGCTCAAAAAATAGGGTTTAATTATATATTACTTATACTGCATCTTACCTTATACTTAAATATATTTATTTATACGGTTTCCCATTTTTTAAAAAAGGGTTATTGTTTATTTTATTATTTGTACAAAATAATATATAATTTCTTAAATATTTTAATGTCTTAATCATATAATTCCACTCTTTTTAAACGTTTCTCGAAAAATTTTAATTAAAAAAAATATATATACAACATGTGTACTAAGAAAAACTTGTATTGAATAAGTGTTTGCTTAGTATATATGTTGTATGTATTTATTTTTATCTTAATTATGCTATCTAGTTATGAATAATATTAAATATATGTTACTCCTGCGTATCCGATATATAATAATAATGTCAATTTATGTACATTATAAACTTGATTAATATACAGATTAGTTGCCATTCAATTACAAGATGGTAAAGTTGTTGAAGCAGAAAATTTTCAAATGGTATCATTATTCTTTAGTGACATCGTTGGATTTACAGCAATATGTGCAACTTTAATGCCAATGGAGGTATTTATTTTGAATGACGTGGAATATCTATTTTGTTTTATTGTTATGTTATAATTTTACTGCATTGAACTTCCTAATTAAATATATAATCAAGTATTAATTTATGATGAAAATAAATCGAATGACATTATCCATCTCTTTAGTTCTGACCGCATACTAACTTAATTTATTGACATTATTATATATCAAAGAGGGAAACTATTTTAATTTGATTTATGTATAGTGTAAATGTTCTGAAATTGCAACTTAAATTGTGTTTTCAGAATATTTAGCTGCAGCTTAAATCAAATTAAAATAGATTTATATTTTTGATTTATAATGATGTTAATAAGTTAAGCTTATAGATGATAAGAACTGAAGAGATGAGTGATATCATTGCATTTCTTTTCATAGTTTAATGAAATGTAACTAATGGTAAGGATAGCCCAATGGGAGTTGCAGTTACTTCCACTTCAATTTGACCTTGTAAGCTATGATAATTGAGTGATTATATATATAGTAATTAATAATCTAGCAATTTATATATCTGTAATATTTTGGAAGTTACTTTTTCCACACGTGCTAAAATTGACATACATTATCCATCCATAATTGTTTCAGTTTTAACACAATTATTGATGGGAGAGCACCTAACACTTTAAATCTATATGTATGAAGTGTAGTTGCTTCCATTATATATATATTTATAATTTAAAAATTCGAAAGAATTTTTAAAAATAAAGATTTTCAACAATTTTAATAAATAAAAATTATATATACAGTTTATATGCACAGATAATTGTATACGATATGATTAATTATAAGTTTATTTTAAAAAGAAATTTAAAGCAAAATATTTCATTTATTAACATTTATAAAGGTATTTTATAATTATAAAGTGAAAATGGCATTATCTTAGAAAAAGTAATTAAAATTCTTATAAACAGATCTATTAATTAAGGAGAAAAGTATTTGATGTAATTTAGTCTGGCAATCACTTTCAAGGGTAAACTTTTGTAAATGCCATGATTGAACAAATAAGCCTGGACCAAAATGAAGTTAAAGAGTTATATATCACCAATAAATCAATGGATTGAAATGATATCTGGTGGATCTGATTTTGCTGATAAGCTAAATCTAGGAACTATAAATAGGATTATAAATTATTGTGCTCAAGATATATACTTTGATTGCTGAACTATTATTGATCACTGCTAAATCATTATTGCTGTTTATTAGTTTTTGATTGTGCCTTCAATATACTTATTGTGCTTGGTGTTGAAATCTGCAATGGAAGAGTAAAGAAGCTGCAATCTGATTTACTCTTATCAGCCAGCATGCCAAAGATCTATAGAGAAGTATGGATAGTAACTGTCAGCTAAGGTAAAAACGGCATTGTGTCCATTATATGCCAAAACATAAAGTGTCTACTGCTTTGGGAAGAAACCAGTCATCAAACAACAATTAAACTACTATCCAATGTTGCCTGTTGAATTAAGAACAGTATGATTAAAGCCTACCAATATCATAGCTATGTTTGAATAAATGAAGTCCAGTAAAAGTGTAACAATACTGGAAATCTGAGCTCAAACTCTTAGTGTCAGAAGCGAATGGATATGAACTTTAAAAATATCTTAGTATAAATTTCTAGTATAAACATTATGTATTTATCTCCATTATAATTAAAATTATTTTATAACTTATTATTATTTATTGATTTTGTAAATCTGTTTATAACTATTATGATAAGGAATTACTATTCAATGTCTTACTCATTCCACAATTCAATTGGTCTAAATCCAAAAGAGAAGAGTAAATTTATATATAAAATTATTAGCTTTTTAAAAAAAGTTTAGCATTTAAAAACTAGCTGTTTTCATTACCTGCAAACATAAAACCGGCCACATAGATAGAATAAATTAAGATTATTTTTTAATTACCTTTTAATAGTTTACAGTTTTAAGCAAACTACCTTCCAGATATGAGGAATGATAATTTGAGTGTATTGATATAAGTTAACTAATATAACACTATTTGAGGCTGTTTTGTGTTTTATTTATTCATAAATGATTGTTATATCGTTACAATTGCCAGACTCATGCGGTCAATATCTTGCTTAGGCATTGATGTGTGTGATAGACAGATATTTATACCATATATCATCTACTTTGTTTTTGTATATATCTAAGATAATATCATTTGCAAACTTCCAGTCACTTTTATGCTTAATATTTTTACAATAGTAGGCGATAGAAGAAAATTCCAATCGTATAGCATGCTAACATGTATTTATTTCCCCATAAATAATGTAATGCTGATGTTGCTTGCCTCTTACATTTGCACATATAGCATTTAGTTAATTCCTTGTATTACAGCCTGAAATTATTTATCCATAGTCCAGTTTTTTAAATAATTAATGAATACAGCATATCGTCAGACTGAAGGTTTATTAACCATAAAACTGTAATAATAAATAATTGTGAGTGTTGGTCTATGCAGCAAGTTTACCTCAAACAATCAAAAATGTATTATACCATCAATTATCTTTGTATAAACTTAATTACTGAAGACATAAATAACTAATCATATTAATTTGTTTATAAATTGACAGGGCAGTCAATGTATGCTATCATGCTTGTATTGAAAAATGGTATATATGTCAATAAATTGTAGCATTTCATTATTTTTAGCATTTGTCATTATTTTGCAATCAATAATTTAATTAGAATATGATAGAGAGTCTCATGTATTTAGCTGCTTTTAGCAGGCTATAAACAGAACATGATGTTTATTCTGTGATGTCAGAAATATGGAGATCCCTTCCAATATGCTCTTGGGCAATTTGCAGGTGAGCTGTACATTTTGGACAGTTACAATATATAAATATATATATTTCAATCTCTGTAGTCAAGTTGCAATATTTAGTGTCTTTATACATGTATGAGACCATTAATGGAGGTGGAAGTCCACCTCTATTGCTAAAAGAAGGTTGCCTTGACATCAGTTTGAAATTCTTGATTGTTATCTATATTGGGATTGTCTAAGTGTTGAGTGGTTTCTATTGGTCTACTTATAAACCCATTTAGCCTTGAAAATTATTACACTTATTATTTAAGTAATACTTTGGGTGCAATTTAAAAATTATAATTGCAATTTGTAATGCTATAATTGACTATTTATTAGTCTGCATTCAGAACAGGTTATATTTACTTGCTTAAGGAGATATATTTAAACTTCTTCCAATCAATAATTTCACTATTTGTAGTCAAGTTGTAATCTTTAGCATCTTTATATATATATATATATATATATATTGTAACAGTCAGATATATATATATATATATATATATATATTGTAACAGTCAGAATTGTCTATCTCGCTAACACACTGCAGAATTCAAACCCCAGACACGAAACTGAACATTCTAGGAGGGGTTGCCTTCTAGATATACTGAGTTCGAATCTAAAGTCCAAATTTCACAGCACCATCTACGTAACAACGCATCTGATGCCACTACTAGTATAACCTTTGACCGGTGCCTGGTGGTCAGGGAGAAACAAAGACTCTATACTAAAAGAAGTTTGGGTGGCTAATTAACATCTATGGATTTACAAAAGAAATGCAGAATATATATAGACCGAGACAGTGATAGGAATCAATAAAATAAGATATCAAATTTAGTTTTAAATAATTTCACACAATTTATTTATATAAATTATATATATAATGCCACTGTCTGCTTATATGAGACAGGGATGCATATTAAATAATTGTTGGCATTATATTCCAATAAATGACAAAAGGTTTTAAAGCAAAGTGATATATTCTATTCCTCGGGTTAATAGCATTACAATAATGTGCTTGCTGAGATAGGAACATGTGCGAGGTGCTTTGAGTAATTATACAAGTCTAAGAAAATATTTGAAAATTAAGTGTTCTAAAATATTTATTGATTTTGAGAATAGCATGGACAAAAGCTTACTAAGCAACAAAATGGGAATGTGATCAAAACATTTATTTGAGAATAATAATAATAGAGTTGCATTGGGAGGTCAGTATTGCTGATAATGAATTTATTAAAGTTAGAGGGTGTGACACATTTAAGTCATGGATGCTTTGTAAAATAAATATAAAATAAAACAATATCGAATATCCGGAATGATTATGGAGGGCATCTCACCGCTAACTTGTAGGAAAGTATTTTGATGAACAGCCAAAACTTAGCGACTGGGTGATGATTGCGTTTAATTCCCAGGTGTGTTATTTATGGACACACTCTGCCTGGAAACTGCAATAAGTGAAGAGAACAGACTTGGCTCTGTAAGGAATCCTTGGAAAAGTAAAACGGTCTCAATAACCAATTCACTTACCAGCAATACGAGACTAGTGTATATAAAACATACTGAATGGGTTTTACTTGGATTAAGAGAAATGCCCAATCAAATTCCCCTAAAATTCATTTAAAAGGGTCTGCACATTCTCGATGTCAATGATGAATTTTGTAATTAAAGTAGAACACGGTAATTAAAATAGGAAAATGCATGCTTGTGGGTTTGAAAAGTAAGTATAGATTTATATATGCAATCATGCATTAGGGGACACATTTAATCATTGACCTCGCACATACTCTCATATTAGATTAAAATCAATAACATGTAGATTTTAAACTATGTGGTTATATTATATATTAAAGAAAAGAATCACCCTCGAATGAGTGATTGGAAATTATAATAAAATTGGAAAATTATTTAGAAATTTAAAATATGCCTTCATAGCAGCGTCTTATTTTCATCAAAGGAAATAATTCACTCAGTCAAAGATGATTCTGACACATTATCATAATAAAATAACAGAAAGCTTAATCAATAGAAAATATTAACCCAAGGATAGAGAGCAAAATGTTGAGTATATTTAAACACGTTAAAGAAATACATAATGAAGTTATGTGAAATATAAGAAAACAATTTAAAATAGCTATAGCATGTTAGTTATCACAAGAGCTGGTTAATTTAGGGTTACCTCTGGAGAAGCATTTTTAGGTAGATTGATGGTCTGCAGGTTTTTATATAATTTAACAGCAAAATCTGGAAATGTTCATATTTTTGGCAGCGGCAGCAGTTCTGGGGTTCCTTATGTGATAGCTTCTGATGGTCTGGAGCAGCGGCCGGCTATTCCGAGGGGACATAGCCATCTTGACACCTCTACTCTGTCATGTCAAGATTTACAAATTATTAGAATAGAACTCAGAATGATTTCTCTTAGAAACATTAGAATGCAGAACAAAAGAAAACCTTCCTTTTTATAGTAGAATTTAACAATAGAACTGCTGTGGAGCATTACAAAAATATATCAGACTTATCAGCTGTAATTAAATCTACCCGAATGTCTAAAGGAATTCAACATTAATTAATTTCTTTTGTTAATATCCCTGTCGACATTCGAATTACAAACTAGATTTAATTAAAAATTACTTTTATTAATTAAATAAAACCTTAAGTGGACATCTGCTGTTTTTAGATAAACTTATATAACATTAACTAATTAAACTATTGTCCCTCATTTAACAGAAATATTTGGAATGACTGTTATTAAATTAAATGAAAATTATTTTACTTTTAAATTGCAATATTTGAATCTATTTACTAAACGAATATTTACTAAATGAGTTTTATTTTAAATCAAAATATATTACGATGGTAATATATTTGTAAATAGATTCAAACAAAATAACTTTAACAATTTATAATTTTGATATGTTTTAAAATGCATATCATAGTGTGTGCACAATTATGACTTATATAACCTACTTTTAAATAAATCAAGATTATGTGAACATATACATAATCTATAATCTTTTATTTTATTTGGGAATGAGTTATATATATAATACGAGCATTGTACTTGTGGTTTAAAATAAGGCGGGATTTTCGGTATATAAGCATATTGCAGACACACTACGATAGATTGGGGTCCAAACTAAGGTATGAGGGTAGGAAGTAGATGAGCAAAGGTGAAACGAAGATTTGCAAAGCAGACCTTACTGTTTCAATATATATATATAATAGAAAGTGTGTCAATAGCTCAAACAAGCTTTTAATTCATAAATGCAGTAAGAGAAAATATTTAAAATCTCTAGCCACTACAGTCCTATCCCCAGGTCAATTGGTTTTGAGCTTATGGCTCACCTCAGTGAGGAGCTAGAACATCCAGACCCTAGATCTAAAATATCAACTCAAAAACAACACTTATTTTATATGTAAAATTTAAATAGAAACTGAAATTTTCAGACATGAAAATGTATCTGACTTAAATAGCTATATGGGACTGAACTAAATTCAGATCTACCATATGTTAATAGCCTTATCGTGGCCAAGGCATTAAAATTATAGTAATCAATAAAGCAAGTCATATATATATATATATATATATATATAATTAAGAGCATGCTAATAAGCTCTAAACAAGCTTTTTCTTTATTTATGATAAATGCTACTACAAGAAAAGGCATTGAAATAATTTTTATATTGGATTGTCCCCATCCCCATACCAGTTTTGACCTATGGGTCTCTTCAGTGAAGAGTTGGGACATTAGATTCAAAAAATCAACTTAAGCAAAGCATTTATCTAAAAGTTAATTGTTAGAAGAAGATCTGAAACTTTTAGACATCTACATGTCTTTAAAGTCAGCTCTCCAACTGAAAAAATCATATGGGCCTGAACTTCATTCAGATACTCCATATATTAGTAGGCTTAGCCATTTAATTTAGCCAAAGCCCCAACAGTAAAATAATAATAGTAATAATAAAAAAGTCAGATGTCGCATGACTTATATATAGCTTGCACTTACAAATATGTAAAATTAAGAGCATGCTAATGAGCTCTAAACATGCTTTTTTATTTATTTATGATGAATGCTACTACAAGAAAAGGCATTCAAATCATTTTTATCTTGGATTGTCCCCATCCCCAGACTGGTTTCGACCTATGGGGCTCTTCAGTGAGGAGTTGGGACATCAGATTCAAAAAACCAACTCAAGCAAAGCATTTATCTAAAAGTTAATTGTTAGAAGAAGATCTGAAACTTTTAGACATCTACATGTCTTTAAAGTCAGCTCTCCAACTGAAAAAATCATATGGGCCTGAACTTCATTCAGATACTTCATATATTAGTAGGCTTAGCCATTTAATTTAGCAATGTGCCATTTGACTTTTTTATTATTACTATTATTATTTTGCTGTTGGAGCTTTGGCTAAATTAAATGGCTAAGCCTACTAATATATCAAGTATCTGAATGAAGTTCAGGCCCATATGATTTTTTCAGTTGGAGAGCTGACTTTAAAGACATGTAGATGTCTAAAAGTTTCAGATCTTCTTCTAACAATTAACTTTTAGATAAATGCTTTGCTTGAGTTGGTTAGGTTAAACTGTAAGGAGGATTAAGCTCTGACGAAGACTGCTGGACAGTCAAAACTGTAAGAAAATAAAGAAGGTTAATTTAAGGTTAAACTGTAAGGAGGATTAAGCTCTGACGAAGACTGCTGGACAGTTGAAACTGTAAGAAAATAAAGAAGGTTAAGAAAATTACTTGCATTAAAGTGTATATGAGTGAAATATTATAAGTAATATATATGATTATATGAAGATATGCAAAGAAAGTGAAGGAGAAGATATTACTTATAAATATAGTTTTATAAATTTGTACATCTATACAGTTTCTATGCAATAAAATATAATTTATTGTTTTTCAATTTAAATTGACAAATGACTTTTATTAAATAAATAAATGTTTTATATATATTTATAATTACAACATGTTTGCATAGTCTAAATTATAAAATGTTTTAAAATAAATAAACAAACATATACCAAAATCGACTTTCATCATTCTTAAAATTTTACCATTGAAAATAAATTTATAAGTTAGTTTCTGAATATTTTAATTGTATATTCTGTCATAAAAATATTAAATGTTACATAAAAAAATAGACAGTATAAAAAAAAGCAAGATAATTTTCTTTACCCTCTATCTGTATTAATGTCCAGACATTTTAAATCAGCTAGTTATCTTCAGCACTTTTTTTATTTTCTTCATCCTAGAATGGTTTGAAGTGATGTGAATATGTACATATTGCAAATAAATGAAGAGATTCGCTTCTTGTTATGAAAGCCATTAATTTTAGTCATTTCCTGGATATTCTGTTATATACACGTTGAAATTGAATATGATTTTCGAATCACTAAATAATTTGAAAGTTATAATGGAATGTATTAATCAATTATAATAGCTATTTTTTTAAAAACTTATTGAAGAATGTCGGTTTACTTTTGAAGTTTTGTGTTCCACTGAAGTTTCCAATGATGTTTAATATGCAAGTAGAAAGGCCAATGACTTAAAATGATAAAGTTGCTCTTAGACAGCCATCCTTAGTATTAATCCTTAATCCACTATTTTTTTTAAGGAAATTTATAGGAGAAATTTGGAGAAAAATGACAAAAAAAAAAAAGTCTTTTTTTAATTTTTAATCACCTGCCAGAATGATGACGATTCTCCTGCATTCCAAAAATAACGTGCTGATTTAAAAGTAATCTTTAACATTATTGTTTAACAATTTAAAATTTTTCTTAAAATAACAAAAAAAATAAGAAATAATTTCAATAAAAAACATACATATATATTATATTGAAAGATTTACATTATAATTCACAAATCAAATAAATATTTAAACAATCAGAATAATACTACTATATATTTTATAATTTTTAAAATAAATAAATAAATAAATAAAGGTACAATATACTTATATTTATCAATTTAAATACCACTGCCAACGATTATTTTTTATACATACTCTCATAATTATATACATATATTACCATTACAATAATCTATTTCAAAACAAAGCATATATCATAATAAATAAATAACCCTGATCTAAATAACAATAAAATAATTACTAACAATACACTAACAACTTATTTACAAATCCTTAAGTAAAACTAGATCAAAGACATTTTTTTAAAACCATGGAGCTTCAAAAAAAATAAGGATGGATTTTCTATCCTGTACATTCCCATCTCACTACAAAAAAATGTCTTGGTATATGAACAACTATATCTATGAGAATAGAAATATATGCTTATACACAATCTCTATACTTATACCTATATAAAAACAAATTCCAATATCATAACATAACTTTCTAATAACATATAATAATGAATGAAACAAGACTTTGCTTTTCCCAAACTCTCTTTCTTCACTAATCATTTTATAAGACAATTATCAAATGTTAACTCTTTAATTACTTTTAGCTTTACTTTAGCTTTTCTCAAGGTTTCCATTTGATCAAGACTATTTATAAGAAAGTTCATTTGGGCTTTCTTTTTATTTACTACTTTAAGTTTTATTTTTACCTTGCTTGCATTCATCCCTCTATTAGACCTTTCATAAAAAAAAATCACTTTAGGTTTCTTTACCTTCTTATTCTGCTTACACTTCACTTTTGTATTTCTTATCATTTTTGTTCTACTGAAATACTTATAAAATAAATCATTTCTATTGCATTCATGGTCCAAATTCCCATTCAAATTCTTGTTCCCTAATCTATCTAAAAATATACTTTCTTGGTACCACACAAAATTACCATGACATTGTTCTTTATAAAATGAAGTTCTATAATTAATATAATATGTCTTATCCAGACAAAATTTCTTGAATTCAACACTCATGTTATAAACTCTATCATCATTGGCTATAGATTGATAAAAATATATTTGTATATCAAGTTTTTTTTTTTAGTGGTTTATTACAATAATAATAATCCCTTGCATCCATGTTATATGTGTACACATGATCCATAAACCTCCTACAAAGATTGATATTAAATAATTGCTGATCAAAACTCTGATTATTACTTTTAAAATTGTTGTACAAAAACAACTTGTCAAAATATTTTTGACATATCACGACACCTTCATAAAAATTTTTTCCCATACTTTTCTCACAAAACCTACTTTTAAAAAATAATTTTATGTTTTCATTAACTACAAGTCTTTCACTATCATTGGAGTTCCTGCACTGATCATTATGTGTTCCATAGCAATAACACCACTGAACATCTAAATTACTTATTTCTATACAAAGGCTATTTCTTTGATAAATATTAGTCAAATAAGGTTGACATTTATCCAAAGAACCATCACTACTTTTTCATCCTGACTATTTTTAAATTCAATATTCACATTTATTACTGTTACTGATTTTGGACTTATTTCATCAAAGTTATCTTTTATTTTAATACTCATTTCATCAGTGCTAGTTTTTATTGCAGCCTCCAATCTTTGAAAACCAGCTTTCATTTCTTAAGAATTATCCTCCAATTTTTGGGAAACAGCTTTCATTTATTGAGAATTAGCTTTTATCTCTTGAGAGTTAGTTTTTATTTCTTGGAAAATAGCTTTCAACTTAGCCTCCAACCTAGCCTCCCTTGCATCAGCATCAGCTTTCATCAGGTTCACTAAGTCTTGCCAATTAATGCCAGCACTACTGGTTATTTCATTAATGTTCTCCATGTTAATATTAATATAAGTATTCTACAAATAGTAATTATTATCATTCAAAGCTTGTCCTCCCCTTGCCATTATCCTACAACACCATTAACTATCCAAGTAAAATGCAAACACCTTAATTTTAATTGTAACTATAGCTATTCAACGACCCACTAATTTCATAAAATTATAACCCTTTTGGTCTATAAAAATGTTGATTGACATTATAGCAAATTATCAGTAACAATTATAACTATAACAGTAAGACTCTTGGTTTACAATATTTTTAAACAGTTTTGATTATAAATAAAATTTACTAAAACTTATCATGACTGGACATAGTCATCAAACCCAAAATTGTTTGCATCATTTATAATAATATGCTTGTCATCAACAATCAACAGATAATTGGGCCCCATATTGGGTGCCATTTATAATAGATCACCTTTTCTCCAACAGTCATAAGCTTTATGATGGTGCACCAATTGTAATAGAAAACTATCTAAATCAATATAAAGGAAGAAAGATTAATAAACAGTAGATAATTAATGTAGCATGTCATATATATATTAAGATAAAATAAACTGCCTCAAAATAGATATACTAAAATATACTTTCACCATGGCTAACTATATAAGATAAACTTAATACTATATAGCATTGACTAGAATATATTACTAATTAGTTCTCAGGGTTAATTTAACTTATAATGAATTTTATAGCAAATATAATTTGGAACAAAAGGAATTTTATTGAATGCAAAATATATCTATTCAATTGAAATTACCAATAATTTAATACTTTTACATTGGCTAGTTTGTAGAACTGATGTACTAAAAATAGAGGAAAAGAAAATTAATAAATTTCAAATAAAACTTAAAATCATTCTTTTATATAAAATAAATAATACAGCTTTATTTCAACATTGCAACTTTAGATTTATAATAGCATACATGTACATATATACATATTTTGGGAAACATCATAATAATTTTGCTTTGCAAATACTTAGTTTTCTATATGCAAACTAAGTATAAGGGTTAACAGTAATACTTATAATTCGCAATTAATATTTATATAAGAACTGTCTAAACTTTATAAAATTGAATAAATATACAAATAAACAAGTTGGAGATATCTTGTTGCATAAATAATTCAAGTTATAAATGTATTTCTTTATTACATTTTTTAATAAATTCCAATTTGAAATAGCAAATAATTAAATGATTGAATTAGACAAATATTAAATGGATTCAATGAATGAACCATTTATTAGAAGTCATTTACACACACTTCAGTTATAAATTCAATGTCCATACAATGTAAATCTACCAAATAAATATTCAGAGATAACTAAGTGATTTACATCTACATTGGAAAAATTCTGGATGATCATAGCCTATACATTACATGTGTGGATTATACTAATTGGCTATATGCTTATAAATTTAAACATTTACAATTACAAAATATTGTTGGTTGGTTTGTAAATGATTACAAATCATGATAGCACAAAACACAGATATTCTTATATTTTAAAGCACTAACATAATTAAGTGCACCCTAAAGGAATCACATCCTTTAAACAAACTTATCTTGACATTGCATTCTAAAATATAATCATGTTCACCTATTATGGTGGAAAATTTAAGTTACATCTCATGAGTGATAAATCCTAAAAGAGGACTCTATAATGCAATTAGCATAAATATATCAAAAACATGGTGGCTTCCAAGATAACACCTACATTTGAAGCAAACTAAGATGCCTGGACCTTTTGTCTCAATGCACCAGGAAAATACATAAAGGGATACATAGAGAGGCTTACCAAAAACAACAACACTAGGTATTGAGAAATATGTGACTACCATTACTGGAAATATAAGCATTATCAACTCATGAATAATTAATACAGATGGGGAATTTATCTGCTTCATCCCGCAATAATATTAACTGTACTAAATAAGGCCTGGCATACTAAGGTTATTATACAAATAACAATACCAAGATAAAAACTTCACAATAATGGACTAAAGTTATAATTATAATTTTAACCTCAATAAACAATAGGTAATGTCTGCACCAACAAATAAATTTAAAAGTCAACTGACTTAAATATAAATAAAGATAATGACTAGCATATAAAATATTGGCACTAATATATATGATGCACACAAGTATGATATATTAAATATTTTAACTTATAAGACTTAGTGGATATGAATAAATGCAACCAGATTGTTAGAATTATAATTGAAGAACTATGATAATTATTAAACAATGATATTACTTATAAATATAGTTTTATAAATTTGTACATCTATACAGTTCATATGCATTAAAATATAATTTATTGTTTTCCAATTTAAATTGACAAATGACTTTTATTAAATAAATAAATATTATATATATTTATAATTACAACATGTTTGGATAGTCTAAATTATAGAATGTTTTAAAATAAATAAACAAACATATACTAAAATTGACTTTCATCATTCTTAAAATTTTACCATTGAAAATAAATTTATAAGTTAGTTTCTGAATATTTTAATTGTGTATTCCTTCATAAAAATATTAAATGTTACATAAAAAAATAGACATTATAAAAGAAACAAGATAAATTTTTTACCCTCTATCTGTATTAATGTCTAGACATTTTATATCAACTAATTATCTTCAGCACTTTCTTTATTTTCTTCATCCTAGAATGGTTTGAAGTGATGTGAATATGCACATATTGCAAATAAATGAAGAGATTCGCTTCTTGTTATGCAAGCCATTAATTTTAGTCATTTCCTGGATATTCTGTTATATACACGTGGAAATTGAATATGATTTTCAAATCACTAAATAATTTGAAAGTTATAATGGAATGTATTAATCAATTATAATAGCTATTTTTTAAAAACTTATTGAAGAACACCGGTTTACTTTTGAAGTTTTGTGTTCCACTGAAGTTTCCAATGATGTTTAATAGGCAAGTAGAAAGGCCAATGCCTTAAAATGATAAAGTTGCTCTTAGTCAGCCATTTTTAGTATTAATCCTTAATCCACTAATTTTTTTAAAGGAAATTTATAGGAGAAATTTGGAGAAAAACGACGAATGAAAATAATGTCTTCTTTTTTAAATTTTTAATCTACTGCCAGAATGATGACAATTCTCCCATGTTCCAAAAATCACATGCTGATTCAAAAGTAATCTTTAACATTATTGTTTAGCAATTTAAATTTTTTTTAAGGTAACAAAAAAATAAATAATTTCAATAAAAAAAATACATATATATTATATTGAAAGATTTACATTATAATTCACAAATCAAATAAATATTTAAACAATCAGAATAATCCTATTATATATTTTATAATTTTTAAAATAAATAAATAAAGGTACAATATACTTATATTTATCAATTTAAATACCAGTGCCAACGATTATTTTTTTTATACATACTCTCATAATTATATACATATATTGCCATTACAATAATCTATTTCAAAACAAAGAATATATCATAATAAATAAATAACCCTGAACTAAATAACAATAAAACAATTACTAACAATACACTAATAACTTATTTACAAATCCTTAAGTAAAATTATATCAAAGACATTTTTTTAAAACCATGGAGCTTCAAAAAAAATAAGGGTAGATTTTCTATCCTGTACAATATATATATATATATATATATATATACATATATATATATATATATATATATATTGTATGGCACAATATATATATATATATATATATATATATTGTGCCATTACAATTTAGTCATTAGCTAAATTTATAGTAATGTGCATGTAAGAAAATGTAAAACAAAATCATCATCACATTTTTATATAACCATAAAAGAAGCTGTAGGGCATCCAAGTTCAAACCCTACAAGGTCCAGTTCTAAAAGCTTTAGATAGAAAGAGAGTGGGTCAGCAATTATATGCTTTACTTGTTTGTGTGTTAATAAATCTCAAAAAGAGCAGCACACACATTTAATATTTAAATTTTCTGTTAAAAAGCAAAGTTATAATGCATACGTATAGGCAGTGTATGTGTAAGCTATTTAATTGTTTTATATTTCAACTATTCAACATTTTAACTTTCTTTAAAACTAACCTATGCTTGATCAATTCTAATATCTTATTCTATGCTTCTATTTTGCTTTTCTATAATTGTAATTGGGATTTAAAAGTTACAGATTTAATTAAATAATAGGGTTATAATTACTAAGCTAGCAATTATATTATTTAATGTTAGTTTATGAATGATTTGAAATAATGAAGTATGTGTGTACATTACATACAGAAATTTACATTTATTAAATATTGAAAGAAAAGGAAGGGTTAAATCTGTCAAATTATTTTTTTTGTACAATTTTATGTTAAAAGAGGAAATCTGTTGAATCAGATATCTATTTTTGTAGCAATTTTGTTTTTGTAAATGATTGTTTGTCACTTTGGGAGCTTAATCTGGGTGGGAACTCTAATTTTGAAATTGTCTTATCTTAAGATCTAAAGAAGGAAGCTCAAAAATTTGAAATGTTACCTAGGTGTAAAAAAAAAAGGATTAAGTCTATTTTTTTTTAAAACAAAAGTGTCTGGAAAAAGGATTAAACTTTTCAGTTGAAAAATAATTTAGTTGAAAATAAATTAGAGATCTAATTAAAACGAATTTGTCCAAAAATAGCAAGTGACGCTATCTCTGATTGGTTAAGTTAGCTAAAAAATTGGATATAAAAAGGTGTCTGGAAAAATCAGTTGAATTATTATTATTGTGATTATGATTCAGATTATTAGACTATTAAATTGAATGTTGAAAATATAAGAAATGACTGGCTAGAAAAATTATATGTATGTCCCATCTTGGCCTGACCATCTGGGAAAGCTGCACATCATATAGGAAAGAAAAGATGTTTTGTCTAAAATAATATTCTACACCTTTCAACTGACCAGAGAAATAAGATGTTCTTAATAGAAGGAAGAAAGCATTCACCTGCATTCGATGAAAGATGAATTAATCTACCGATAAATATTAATCATCAAGTCCAATTAATTGTTCCAGCAACTGATTTTAAACTCAAGAAAATTTATAAATGTGAAAACAACTGCTGTATTTCATCCACTAAAAGAATCATGCTTGACAGGAAGAGAAGAAAAATTGATATAATGATTTCCAAATTATCCACTAAAGTAAATAACCTCAATAGGATCCTCATCATCAAATAATTATATACTTCAAGAAAGTGATTGTTCCAAAGAACACGGAAATTGTTGCTGCCAAGTATAGACAGTATACAAGACAAGTGAACCCTTGGATCGGTAATATGACTTTTATATCTATTTTCTTTATGCAATCAGAGTATTAATAAAAATTTAGTAATAAAGTGACATATTTTATTTAAAGAACTTTTAAAGACAATTCAGATCGATGGAAACCAAGAATGTCTTAATAATAATAGCTTTGAACTACATAAATGATTGTGAATGTATCAAAATTTATTTGTTTATTAATTTTACAGTTATGAAATATTAATGTATAAAACAATTTTTTTTATGGTATTATGATTTTAGTTTTAACTAATATATTATTATTATTTTGGGATAAAACACGCACATACATAGTAATATTTTATATGTGTATAATTGCGAGTGAATGTGAAATAATAAGTAGTATTGAAATATTAGATTATTTTGTTTCAAGTTAAGTATAGCATTTCAGAGGTAGAAGAGAGGGGGAGAAAATAATTTAAAACTTGTTTCTAAAACTTGCTCTTTCAATTCTACTAACATTTTTTTTTAACATTCTATTTACATGTTAGATTTATAAAGTATGTGTGTTAATGAGCGGATAATATATTTTTTTTTCTTGAAATACTTTTCTCATGGAGTGAAAATCATGGTCAATGTGACATCCAACTTAATACAATATACATTTGAAGGGAAAGGGGGAAGAACTTGAAATTAATCTGAGGATTGTTATATAATCAATTATTATTATTATTCTTATTCATATCAATTTTCATGTTTATCTAGAAATTTTTATGTATATGTTAGAAATGCAGTAATAAATATTAGTTTGTTTTATTAAACGAGGCGTATATATTTCATTAAGTGTAGTCTTTGTTAAGTGTGATCATTCATCATCATCAGTGGTTGAATATCAGTTATTTAAGATATAAGTAAATATGCTAAAATTAAGCAATAATTATGAATTTCTTTATAAAAATTAGTTTTATGTTTAGGCTTAGTCCTAGAGCTGTAGTTGAAACCCTTGTCATTATCGTTATTATTATCATCATCATCATCATCAACGTTTTAATTAATGAGCTGTTTAACTGTTTAAAGGCCATAAATAAATATTGATTTTATAATATTTAGTGATTTCTTAGTATTATTATAACCACATCCCATCATCTATTTCATGCAAGGATGAGTGAATTGCCATCCTAAATTAGTTATATATAATCTGAGCTAGTAAACTTATAAAAATATTGAAACACATTTGTTATGCTAAGATCTAAGAAATGATTTATGTCTAATATACTCCACTTTGGTTTAAAGATGTTTTACTTTTACCTAAATATTAGTGCGTATAGTGATATGGCTCAAAAAGCAAAATCTCCCATTTTTATTAGAAATAAAGTACCAAAAAGGGGATTCAAACCCGGTACATGTGAAAGGTTATTAGATATAACCGTGTCTAGATTCAGATAATCTAGTGGCGCCCTGCTAGACCATATTCACTTAGTATTTGTTTAAACATGCACTTAACATCAAACCAAGAAATGAAAGTGGATAAGATCTACTGTCTGTATACCTGAGTTATATTTTATTGAATTACTAGTGTACTCACCTCACGTGATTTCATATACCTGAGTTATAATACTTGTTATTAATAATTTGCTTATAATTATTGATAGTGGGATATCTTGAGAAATCCAACGTTATTTTAAATATTATGATCTTATATATATTGTAGACAACTCAGATATGGTAATAGTTATTTGAACCATCTTTAATTTTGTTACATATATATATATATATACACCTGGGTCTCTTTTTATGCGGACTTATTTAACACGATTTTGAAGTTACACGATTCGTGTTTCACCGGAAGTGTGTTAAATAAGTCCACATAAAAAGAGACCCACGTGTATGAACTCCGATAATGCGCTATTACTTTAAATAATAAATTTCACACACTAATGTTATATTGAAAGTAATAGCACATTATTGGAATTCGACTTTCATCTTAGTAATTTCAATATTTTCAGTGCTTTATAATAGTAAGATTTTATGCAATAATGAAATTAAAATCATAATTTCCACATTTTATGTATACACACATTAAATTTTACAAGATTATAATGTAAATTTGTTCAAACTTTGTACATGTTAATTTTGCATTTTAAATCACATTCTGTTTTTGCTTTTTAAAAAAGAATGTAATCAATTATTAATCATTTAGTGTCCACAAGTTTATTTTTAAAAGGTCAGTAATAGCAGTGGGCATAATTAAATTTGACAATTAAAAATTAAAATCTGATTTTTAATTGTAATTTACAGTTTAAAAATTACTTACTGTGACTTGAAATTAATGTGAAATTTGATTTTTAAACTGAATTGAAAATTAAAGACAAAAATAAGAATTTAATTTTTAGTTGTTAGTTTCATAAACGATTAATAAAATCATCGTCTCAAAGATTAATTACTAATTATGTTATCACCAGAAAACCACTATTACAACATGAGTGTGAAGTTGGCACTAGTTGTTTGCAAATGAACGTGTATAAAAAATGTAAATTACTGTACTGTAAATTATGCATAAAAATGTATTATTTTGAATCAAATTAAATATTATAGTTAAAAAAAATTCGTCTTGTACCAATTTTTTTTAAATTTGAAATTTTTTATTAGTCATATTTTATTTCCTTATATTTTTTTTGCGTGAATTTTAAAGTAATTTTATGTTGGTGCTTTGCTTTTATGCGAATTTTGAAAAATCACAGATCACATCCCCCCTTTTTCAATGTAAGTTACGTCTATTTTTGCATGATTTCATTTGCGCATGTTTTCTGAGGAACCTATCTATCGCGTAAAATGAGACCCAGGTGTATATATATATAATTTGTACATGTATTTACACTAAATACAATAATATAAAAATATAAAAATAAATTAAACACAAAATAAATTCAGTAAATGTCTATTAATTAATAAGTGTAATTACATTAAGCTGTTTTTTTAAAAATGAAAATAGTTTGCGAAGAACTTTTTTATTTTTTTTAAAAAGTTATAACCTAACAAATCATGTGTTATTATTTCCATTTAATGTTTTGTTATTGTTATATGGCTCATTGTAACCTATTTATTTTTGTTTTTATTTAATATTTTTTTAAACATGAATATAAAAGGTGTAGATATAAAATAAATATTTATATTAAGATTAGATTTAATTTAACTTTATTATTTGATCAATTAAAAACTATTTTGACTATTAATATTTATTGTTGTTTTGTATTTTTAGGTTATTCTTCTATTAAAAAGTCTTTATATGACTTTTGATGACATCATTGACCAATTTGATGTATATAAGGTACTGATAACAAAATCTAATGTATTTTTGTTTTCTATAAACAATATTAAAATTAAATACTGCCTAATACTATACTAATAGTTATAAATAAAAGAAAATTCATACAACATTAGAATACTAGCCAAAAAACAAAATTTTACTAATATTCTTCCACAACCATAGTTTCATTTCTTAACAAATAGATCTTTTCAAGTAAAATTCAACAAAACATATATATATATAATCTTCCCATCATTCACTTAAACAATAGTCTCAGATTCAAAAAAAATTATTAGCAAAGTTTCTTTTACTCTTCTTTTCAATTTACTTTTTTTTATATAAAAGATAACCTCTGCATTGTCAAATAATATTTTATGATCTGTATTCAATTTATAATTGAGAGCTGAGTTTTGATATCTATGTTTAACTCTACTCTTATAAACTTTAACTCTTTCATTAACACTTAATTTACTTTGACCTATATAAATTTTATGACAATTACAAGGTATCTTATAAACTACTCCAAAAATGTCAATTGACTGTCTTGAAATATTTAATAATGAATTTGAATTTAACTCTTTCTTTCTGGACACTTTCATAGCACTCAATAAAAACTATTCTTATAAATCAATTTGCTAATTGATGCCTTATAGGGCAAAGAAATAAACTCTTTATTCATGCTATCAATTAGATCTTTATTATTAACTGCTTTATAGATATTTTTATTAAATATAATATTGCTAATAAATTTGTAATTATATCCTAACTCAACATAGTCAGAAGCAAATTGATTAATCTGAATATAACTATTATTTTCAAAATTATTAAGTCTTCTATTCATATAAGAAAAATTTAATAAAAATTTTTTATGGGTAAAAGATTGAAAACTATCTGGGGTTTATTGTATTTTTAAATTTTTTGTGTCTTAATGAAATGTGTACAAAATAAAACATTACCAACTTTATAACATTTAAATCTAGAAATTTTAATTTAACACATTCAAAACTATTCTCCACAATAATAAATTTAATATTAAAATCAAAAGCATTCAATCTATCAAAAAATCTTTCAATTTATCTTCTAATATGAGAATCAAACAATCATAGCATATCTAACAAATAATTTTTTTAAAAAAAGAAAAAAATATTAATAATATCTACTTTCTAAAAATCAATATAGAAAGAGCATATTAAAAAAGAAATAACACAGCCAATAACCCATCCCTCTTTAATTTTGTAAAATACACCATTACACACAAAAGTCATAGAATCTTCTAATAACAATAGCAATCATAAATAACTTTACTCTTATCTGTACAAAAGTATTCATATTTTTTTAAAATTGCAAGAAAAATGTTAATACATTTTATCATTTCAGTTGATTGATATGTCATTTCAATAGCTAACCTATCAAAAACAATCATGTTCTAAAATAAATCCATTAATTTTATTATATGCCTCAAAAGAAGAGGATATATAAAATTGACCAAAATTTATATAATTCTTAAAATTTTTATGAAAAAGTTTGAAATTTTATCAATAGTGCCCCCTGTAAAATCAAAAATACATCTTAAAGGAAAATTATCTTTTTGAGATTTTAAATTAAATAAAACATTAGGAGCCAAAAATTACTAGGATAATAATTTAAATGAATACATTAATCTAATTTTTTTAAATTTCCCATAATTTTTATAATTTTAATTAACTTAGATTTTAATTTCTTACCAGGATCAGAATTTAAAATAGAATACTTCCCATTACGCATTTCTAAAGAAACTTTATTTTTAAAATCACTATTATTTAACAATATAAAACAATCATCTTTATTTTTTTTTAATAGGGTAACATCATTTGCCTTTAATCTTTTTTTAAAAAGATCTATTTGCTTTGGGGCAACAACAAATATATCTTTTGTCTGGTTAGTGATGTTATTCTATTTAGGTCACTGTTTTGCATTGTTAAATAATAAAGATTTTAAATATAAAGGTTTTTTAGAATTAAATAATGGAAAGTATTCTATTTTAAATTCTGATTGTGGTGAGAAAATAAAATCTAAGTTCACTGAAATTATGAAAATTTATGAAAAATATATTTTTTTTAGAGAAATGTACATATTTAAATTATTATTTTAGTGATCTTTTCTTTAATTTGAAATCTCATAAAGATAATTGCAATGAACATAAAGACTGGTACTGGAGCTAATTTTTTAAAGCTAATTCTTGGAATTGGATATTTTACTATAATTCTGGAGTAATGCTTATAGATCCTGGCACTGAAATTTAAAAAGCACTTTTAGACTTATTGGCCTATTAAAATCTATACAGCATATCATTTTATTGTTGAAAAAATAGTTATTCTTTCTTTAAAATCTGCATTTGAGTAATTTTGTGAAGTTCCATAATAAAATACAAAGATTAGTGGAATAAACTAAGCAATTACAAATTACCCCCATCATTTTTTTTGTCACATGCTAAATAAAAATAA
Organism: Epiperipatus broadwayi; assembly: GCA_028023455.1. Lineage (NCBI taxonomy): Eukaryota > Metazoa > Onychophora > Udeonychophora > Euonychophora > Peripatidae > Epiperipatus > Epiperipatus broadwayi. The sequence goes on from JAQFVV010000062.1 coordinate 4,916,713, forward strand.
TCTAATTGAAAATTCATAATTTAATTATTTGTATCATTTGTAGTAATAATAAAAGTTTTGTCATTTTGAAATTTTTGGGAAAAATTTAACACAGTTAATAAGTATTTTGGCATTAAATCTTTGACAGGAATTTATACAATTTTCAATATTTGATTTTTCAATTTCAAAATTATTCTGATTTTAAATATGATCATTATTTTTTTAGATTTTCACATTGAAAAATTCAGAAATGTTTTTCTTTAATTATCTGTATTTGGAATTCAGGATTGACTTTTAAATATTAGGTTTTGTCTGTATATTTTATTAAAATTAGGTGTAGAAACACGTTGCTTGGAGTCAGTTTGTTTTAACAATGGAAATGCTGTTGTTGCCATGACTACTATTTTTAGAAGCAGACTTAACACTGGGTCTTATTTTTAAGCAATAACAGGGGATTAAAACTTGTATGATAAGCTAGTATTGAAATTCAATTTGAATTAATAGACCTTTAAGTTTCCAAAAATAATATTAATTGATATAAGCACTAGAAATGCAGAATAAAAAAAGTGTAAAATAAAAGTTTTATTATATCGTGCTGAACAGCTTTCGATTCCTGATATCATACTCATAGCAATTACTAATGGATGAGAGAATTGTGGATTAAAGATATAGTGTAAATTTTATGTAAATGTGTACTGATGGGTTATATAACCCACCTTTTAGAGAGGAGGAAACAGGATTTTTTATTTATTTATAATAATCAAAAAAAAAATCAAGTCATATATAATGTGACATTACTTTTATAAGCTTGTATTTACAAAAATGTAATACAGAAAGCATACCAATAGCTTAAACAAGCTCTTAATTGGTAAGTGTGGTATGAAAAAATATTTAAAATCTCTATCCAGAATCTTCCCATCTCTAGACCAACTGGTTTCAAGCCTATGACTCACATCAATGGAGAGATAGAATATTTGGATGCTAGATCTAAAATATCAACTCAAAACCCAGCACTTATTTCATATGTAATATTTAAGTAGAAACTCTGAAATTTTCAGACATGGAAATGTCTTTAAATCCAGCTATCTAACTTAAATAGCTATATGGGACTGAACTAAATTCAGATCTATGATATTTTAATAGCCTCAGCATAGCCAAAGCCTTAAGCTTGTTTGAGATATTGGTATGCTCTCTGTATTACATTTTTGTAAATACAAGCTTATAAAAGAAATGTCATGTTATATATGACTTGCTTTTTTTTTTTTTTTTTGATTATTATAATTTTATCTCTAAGGCTTTGGCTATGCTGAGGCTATTAAAATATGGTAGATCTTAAATTTAGTTCAGTCCCATATAGCTATTTAAGATAGATAGCTGGATTTAAAGACATTTTCATGTCTGAAAATTTCAAAGTTTCTACTTAAATATTATGTACGAAAGAAGTGTTGGGTTTTGAGTTGATATTTTAGATCTAGTGTCTGAATATTCTAGCTCTCCACTTATGTAAACCATAAGCTTGAAACCAGTTGGCCTGAAGATGGGAAGGTTTTGGATAGAGATTTTAAATATTTTCTCATACCACACTCATCAATTAAGAGCTTGTGTGAGTAGTACACCCTCTGTATTACATTTTTATTTATTTATTGAATTATGCCAAACCTCCTTTGTCTTCCATTTAGAATCAATCCTTTCTATATATACAATGCTAGATGACATATAGAAAGGAATGATTCTAACCACAAGATAAAGGAAGCTTGGCATATCACCAACAATGTTAACTCAATAAATAAAACAGAATCATGTTTTCTCCTCTCTAAAAAATGGGCCATATAACTCATTTGTATATATTTCCATAAAATTTACATTATATCTCTTCCCGACAACCCTACTATCCACTAGTTATTGCTATGCATATGATATCAGGATTAAGATATCAAAAGCTGCTTAGCATATTATAATAAAACTTTTATTTTATGCTCTTCTTATTCAGCATTCCTAGTTCTTATATCAATTACAATCGTATAGGAAAAGTTAACCAATGTATCTAGAATTACAAAAATAATATTCTATCTCTCAAAATTATTTATAGTATAAAGAAAAATATGCTCTATTTTTTGTTAGACATTTTATGTTTTTAAACTTTGAGAAAATACAAAAAGTGATATTTTTTAAGAGTTATTGCATCAGTAGTATAAATTTATCAGAAGTTATATGATAACTACTATTGTTTGTTTGGATATACCTATCATTGTTTTAGTACTGCTGTTTCTAGGGATAAAAAGTATTATAAAAACAGATTGCAGATCATTTATCATAGCTATTATTTTATCTAATCCAAAAATTAAAAAAAAAAATGATTAAAAAATATAAAAGTATGGCATCAAATAATTAATTTGAATTGTTTTGGCTTTGATAAACAAAAAAAACAAACAAACAATAATAACAACAATTTAATTAAAAACGTTGCTATTTATAATCTTATTTAATTAATACAGGAATTATTATTATTTTTTTTTGCACAAGTTTAATAATCTTTTTTAATTCGGTAAAATTTTAATGTTTCAGAATTATGTCATATAATTAAGAGCTGTTAGTGGACATTGTTTTACTCTTTCAACGCAATTCTCTTTTTTATAGAAAATGACATTAGCTCTTGTTCATGTAGGAAACTTTATAGATATTACAAAGGATGCATTTTTATTTTCACTTCAGACTTTGAGCTATAATTGAACTACATGTAACAGATGAATTATTAGAGATAAAACACATTATATTAATTTTAATAATATTGCTTTACCTTTTATATTTTTTATTGAGTACAATCAGTAAATATCTAATAATTTTTATGCAATGTAACATTTTTGTAATTATGTATTTAAGTTCAGTGATTTTACATTTTTAATGCTTGTTATCTTGTTTATCAAGATAAGTTCATATGAAAAACACTTTATTTTTTAAAATTTTAGGTAGAAACTATTGGAGATGCGTATATTGTTGTTTCTGGGCTTCCAATAAGAAATGAAACCCATCATGCAAGAGAAATAAGCAGAATGGCTCTAAGAATAAGGGAAGCAGTTTCAAAATTCCAAATAAGTTTTCTTCCAAGAAATAATATTAAAATAAGAATAGGATTACATTCTGGTAAAAATAAAAATATATTCTTATATTTTCAAATTTTTTGTTTATATCTGTATTTTTCATCTTAACTCAGACCTATCACAACCATCCATCATCTCAGAAATCAGTTAACCTCCACCACATATAGTTGCATTTTGAAACATTCACTTCACTTTTTCAAGTGAGCATAACATATATACCACATGTTGTAATTTAAATTTTTATACACATTTTTCTATATATTTAAATTTTAATTTCATTTACATATTTTAATTATATTTCAAATTTCTATTTCATCACACACTCCTAAAATATATGACCAAAAGAAATGTAAAAAAGATAAATAAACCCCAAGCAGAGCATTTCACGTTAAATTAGTATTCATTAATTGACCCACATCATACAATGTCTTACATGTATCTTCACCTTTTGTTTAATATTATATAGACAGAAAATTACTATAGTTTGATTATAAGTGACAAACTTCTTCACTTACAACTGTGACAGAATCACTTTAACATTTTTTTATTAATAATTATTACTAATATATTTATTAAACTAAAGATTTATATGCACTTTAAATCTCATGTAATGTATAGTATGTCTGTAGAATTAAATAAGTATCAACACGAGTTTCTTTGCCTATATTAAGTTTCTATAACTTTCGCTACACCACACTCATGCAAGGTAGAGACTGGGTTCTATCCACATTCAACACTTTGAGGAAGGGTATATAATTCATTGTTCTGTAATATATATATTTAAATTTTTATCATTAAAATAAAAATAGAATTATATTCTAATAATAATGAAAGTAGATTATTGTATTTGGTTGCCATTTTTATCCTATTTATAAATGCATTATTGTATTAACTTCAACCATTGCAACTGCCTAGTGCAGCACATTTTACTATATCAATATTAAATTTTAACAAGTATTTTCATTTACTAATATGAATTAAATTTTTAACCTTTATTTTTGCAACCCTCTCAATACTTGAAAGTATTATAATTACATTTTACAGGAAGTTATGTTCTGACAGGTTTGTTTCTCTGTTAACACTCTGATTTGATTTGTAATTTAGTTATTAAAAACTTTTTTTTATCTAAAAAATGGAGTTAGCTAAAAACAAAAACTTTATATTTATGACATTACATTTTTTATTTTTTACATTTTAAAAATATAAGATGCATAACATTTAAATTTTTTACTTTTAGCAGATACTATTTTTTTTTTCTGTCCAATACCCTTAATTCCTTTTATTGTTTTTTAATGCAATTTTATTGAAATATGTAAGTAAATATATGTTTAAGTTTAATTATAATTACTATTTAATAATAATTCACTATATATAATAATAATTATGAAACTAATTATTTAATTTTTATTTTTATTTAAATTATATAGGCCTTCATTATGATACCAATTAAAGAAATAGAAAATATTCAAAAACTTTTATTTGTTATAAATTTGCATTATAATATATATTTTTAATTTTCTATTTCAATTTTATGATATAAAATTATAGAAATATAATAAATAAATAAAAAAAATTAACACATACACTAACAAAGTAGATCAGAATATCTATTTTTAAACATATTAAAAAAATGAATTTTTTTCAAGAGAGCATTATTTGACCAAATTCCCTGCTTAAAAGGTTGAATTTTTAAAATTTATTATATTTTTTTTAAATTGTGCTTTGCATTAAAGATAAAACTATTATCACATGACCACCACCTCTTATGCTTGTATATAACTGTTGCTAAAACAGGCAAAACTCACTATATATATATATATATTGCCATACCCAGCAAGCTAGCATAATTAATGGATGCCAGAAGGCTTGTGCATAAAATCCCCATCTAGTGCCTACTCATCCAATATCCCCAGACTAGTTTCTGGCTTATGGTCTTTGTCAGTGCAATGCCTTGGATTGCAGAGACTTTGATTATATGGTGATTCTGAACTGAGATCAGACCCATATAATTATCTGAGCTTGCTGGGCTGGGTTTGAAGACTTTAAGGTCTGAATAATTCAGCTTGTAATGACTCGAAACGTTTTGATAATCACTTGAAGAGTCAAAGGTGTTTAGATCTAGGGTTTCTATACTCTATCCAACACTGAGGAAAGCAAACTAGCTTGAAATCAGCTGATCTGGGGGTGAGCAAATGAAAGAGGTAGTTAATTTCTGACTCTTTTTTCGTTTATGTAAACAAATCTTACACTTGTTCGGTGGTTTTGGTATAGCGCCATCTTTTGAACATAAATAACAAGTGATAGCAGGTTACGTGATTAACTTGTTTTTGTTTTTCATATATATATATATATAGTGAGTTTTGCCTGGTTTAAAAACTATTATCAATGTGTTTATACATTTTTTTCATCTGCATAATGGTTAATATGAATATGAAGCTGCAAGGGCTCTGAAAGCGCTAAGTCTAAAAGATAAAATAGATAATAAAAGCCTACTAATTAATAAACTTAAAAGTTTATTAATAATGGTTAATGTTAAATAAAGTGTTTACTAATCTATATTTAGTATGCATTTTTTGACATGAAATATGAAAATGAATTTGTCTTCTATTATGATTTTTTAAATTTATTTTCTTTAGCAATGTAGATTTTTTTTTTCAGATTAAAAATTATCAAAATATATTTTATAAGTATTATTGGGTTTATTTTTTATCTATTTTTTAAATGAAGATAAAAATAAATGTATTGAATTTTGATAAGTTTTAATAAATAAGTATATTTTTTAAACTAGATTGTTTATTGACATATTGATGCATATTATATTATTAATATTATTTTGATCTATATTTGGTTTGTTTATTCAAAGTTTTTATTGCATATCTTTATATATGTATATATATTAATTTCATTTTCACTTTGTTAATTATCTGTAATAACTTTGCATATGTGTATTAGTATGCATTGCAAAATGGAATTTTTTTTCTCCGTTATCTATTTGGTTTAATACACTTTCAGTGTCATAAACTATTTCATTCAGTTTGCTACTTTTATTGTGTTATTTATTATTCTTAATATGTAAATGGGATAATTTACATATTACATTGATTGGATAATTGGAAGCTATTATCTCTTTTATTTATAACATTGTTATTTGTGATTTGCTAAGCATCCTTTATTTTTATTTTTTTGTTGTCACATTCTAAATACATTAATTTAACATTTTGTAGATCAAATTAGGTCTGAATTTTTTTGTATTCTAAGAAGACAGACATATGTTCTGGTTTTCTTTAGCCTAATTGTATAGGTTCTTGTGCTTTTGTAGATTTATGATTCTCCATAACATACAGCAGGACATCCTGGGCCAATGCATTGAATATTATTCTCCTTTTGTAGTTTAATTTTTTTTATTTATTTTTTTTTATAAAAAAAAAAATAAAAAAAATAAAAAAAATTAAACTACAATCAGAATAATGGGACTGACTGGTGTTTGGAAGCTGAAATTGTTTCTTTGTTCACCAAAGTTTATTTTATCTGCCATTTTTGGTATGTAAGGCATTGTAATCCACAGTTTGTTGTTATCTTGTTGTCTTAAATTCTGTTGTATATTGATGATAAATGTGTTAATTTCATTGCTGAGCAACCATTCTTGCTATAATGTATGTCATAAACTAGAAGGATTTAAAGGATTCCTGAACAGATTCCAATGACATAGACTGAAAATTCTACATTGAAGTGCATATATAAAATTAAAAGCATGTGAAGTGCTTGAAAGAGAAACTATAGAGAGTGCAAAAAATATTAAATGCTAAGTGCTTTTGAGGCCGTTTACCTCATATTCATAGCAATAATGCAAAATGCAGAACAGAGAAATAAAGGCGATATGCAAAGTATATGCAAATGATTTAGATAGTCCAATGTTTGGAAATGTCAAAGCAGGAGTCATGTCTATTGATAGAGTTATTGTTGCCATTAATAAAGTATGCTTCTCTAATTTTTCATTTGATGTCATTTTTCTCTATGTAAACTATTTTGGGATTGGAGGGTTCAAATATATGGCCTGTCTTCTTGAAATTTTCTAAGAATGTTGAAGAATTGTCATTTTTCTTTGCTCTATTGTAGGTGTATCTATGTTGAGTGGTCTTGTTGGTTATGCTGGCTTTGGTTTCACCATAATAATGGCATCCAGGTTGGAGGCATGAGATGCTATAAACAACATGGGGAATCTGAGAAGGGTTGATTGTCTTTAGAATTATTGATTAGATGATTGGTGCAGTGGGTGTGTGAAAACTGATTTTAAATTTGTTGGCTGAGACTTTAATTAGTTGGTTGTAGATTTTAGATATATGTGGGAGGATAATATATGGAAGCTTAATATTATTATTATTGCTTGCAATTTTCTTATAAAATTGTTTAATTTTGTGATTAATGGTCTTGAGTTTGTAACCTGCTTGTAGTAGGTTCTTGGTGTAGAGATGTATAGTATCTTTTCTATCAGATTCAAATTTGCATAGTTGCATATTTCTGTATAAGAATGCATGAAGACTTGCAAATTTGTGAGAGCTTCAGGAATTGGTGTGTGGGTGTATAAAGCCTCTGATTTCAGGAGGCCACTATCATTGAGTAATTTATTGTTCTCTTATCACATGTTAGATGAAGGTCAAGGTATTTTAGACTCTGGGAGGCATCTTCTTCTGTGGAGTTGATGGTTAGATTGGTGTTTTGTAATAAGTCTGGTATAATACAATTTGTAGTATATTGGTTGGCTGTGATGAATACATTATCTACATATCACTTGTATATAATGTGAGGGCAGTCAGCTTGATATTTGGATATAATTAGTTTTTCAAAATGATTAAGGAAGATGCTGGTGATGATTCCACTGGGTGGGAAACCCGTAGGCCAATCATTTTTCATGTTGTACCAATTGTACTCAAATGGGATATAGATGTGTTTGTCCATCTATACCAAGAATGAAACAATGAAATTGATGCATTTGAATGAGAGAATGTTGGGCAGTTCCTGTTGGATGATCTGAATGGATTGTTTTCTATCAACTGATTCATATAATTCTTTAACATCAAGGGTAGTCTTGCAGAAGTTGTCCTTGATCGTGGCATTTTTGATTTTGTCCACAAATTGAAATGAAGAATTAATGGAATAATTTCCAAAACCCAAGCTATCTATTAGTAGTTGGTTAATCAGTTTAGCAGTTTGGAAATAATATAGTTCCCCAAATCCACCATTAAAGGCAGTGGTTCTCCAGGCTTATAAAGTTTAACATTAGAAAATATTCTTGGGGCTTTAGTGGGGGATGAATAAACTCGGTAGTATTCTGACATTGAAATACCTTTGTTTTTATGTGGGCAGAGAATGGATAAAACAAATTTATCATGGTTAAGCTTGTTGAAATGTGCGACTGGAGTAAGTTAGAGATTTGAAATTTGTTCATTGCATGTAAAAGACCTAAGCAGTATAGGTTACAGACAATAAATACTTAATAAAATTAAAGATTTAACATTAAAATAAAACAAAATTTAAAATCACAACAAACTGTGTATTACAATGCCTTACATAATAAAAATGACAGATAAAATTAAAAAAAAAAAAACCCATTTGTAAACAAATGTACTGATCAACAATAACAAAAACAAAATGCAAAAAGAAGAAATCCTGCAAATAGCTATGAATTACAGTGCAGTAGTCCAGGATACATTGTTGTATATTATGAAAAATCACAGACTAACATTACCACAAAAATAATCTAGCACTAGCACCTATACAAACAGACTAAAGAAACCCATAATTTATATCTGTGGTTTTAGATCCAGACAAAGAACACAAATACAATTTTAGCCTACAAAAAGCAAATCAATGTGCTTGGAACATGATGACAAAAAGTGGAAAATAAAGGAGGTTTGGTAAAATCACAAATACAAGCAATGTTATAAACAAAGGAAATAATAACATCCAATTATTTAACTGGTGGAATATATAAATTAGTTTATTTATATATTAAGATTAATAGACATTATAAAACAGCAAACTGAATTAAATAATACAGCTATGATTATGATGTTCTGCACTGAAAGTTCATTAAGCAGAACAAATAACTGAGAACTAAAAGTTAACTAAGCAAAACAGATGAGGAAAGGCAATAAAGCACTGTTTGGCATCCTAAAATATATATATAAAGTTATTATGCACACACACACACACACATATATATATATATATATATAATGGAATTTATTCCCCCAAATCATCATTATTTTGCCATGCATCAGGGCACCACTATTTTGTAATGGAATTTATTCCAATCACCAAGCAGTGACTGCCTAACACTTAGTTTAACCAATCAATAAGCAAATAATTCCTGTCACATAAATAGCATCCACTAGTGTATTATTACATGCAAATGTTAATTTTTACATTCAATCTCAAGGTTTATTCAGAAATTTATTATATGCTAATAAATTTCTAATCACTAACAATAAAGCAGTAATATTTGCGTACATTATTTCTAATACTCTTCAGATAAGATTCTTAACTATCGATATAATGTAGCTTCTCAAGTTGTAGATAAATACAAGTGAAAATTTTGATATTGTATTCAGCACATCTTTAGCATATAAACAGAGCTGTAACAACAGTACCAATAAGCTCTAAAGCAATTTTAATGCAAATAATATTCATTTATAAAAACTGAACTAGAGTATAATAAAAAAAATTATTACTAAAATTATACTATTATAACTATATTAATATGATCAGGTGTGTAAATTTAACATGAGAGTGGTGATGATGATTAAAATGCAAAGATGTTATTTAAGCAATAATCAAAACAATTTATTAAACAAAATATATTGCATAAAAGAGAATAAATCAAGTATATAAAATAATTAGATTAATATTTCTACAACATTCTTACATCATATTGTCCTTTATAAAAAGGGCTGTACAATAAAGATTGTAGGTAAATGCATTGATATGTAATGAACAATGTTGTTTACACAAACACACAAATCAATAAAGAAGATTGGCTGTGGTAAGATTTCTAATATGTCCTAAGTATTTAAAATTTAATAAACAAAGATTACTCCACATCATATAAACTCCAATATTTCTCATACTCATAATAAATCACTATAATAGTATCGTATTATTACTCATTATTTAGGATACATTTATCTTTCACTAAATAAATGCAATATTCACATAGCCATCTATACAATATTAAAGGTCTCAAATAAAACATTCTACTTTACCTGTAGCCATGGAATAATTATAATCTATTAAATGTAGTATTATTATAATAAATATGCTTTAAATATATAAGCAGAATATCATTTATTCTTTTCTATAAATATATACACACTAAGATACCATAGAATAAATATGGTAATAAAATATGAGATATATAAAACAAGAGAATCTTTTATCCAATAGGACAAGACAAAATATTATCTAAAAGTGATGATATTAAAGGAAAAACCTACCTTTAATATCATATATTCACTACCACCTTTGTTTGAATAAAGAGAACATATTACCTGCTCTTTTTATAGTAGATAAGAACATTAATTAATTCTAAATGCTTGCTAACAAATTTTTATTATATACTACAAAAAATTATAATAAACTATACATAAACTGGTTATCATACACAAATGATTATGAATAGTCTTAATCCACAATACACACATTTTTATTTTTTCTCACATATTTCATATTAATAAATTCCTTTATATAATCTCAATTATTAAATTTTAAATCTTTGAGATTCATGTTATAGCAGATATCAAAACATTTTGTTATCTATTTTAAAGAATTTATTTCTTAGTTGAGATGAAGTAAAAACAATATTAGTAATGTTATAAATCCATTCATTTTGGTAAGTTATTTTTGTTAAAATACTGATGATGTTGTTTACAACAAATTTTCTTAAAATAATCCATTAAGAGAGTAATTAAGTTGGCAATTATTTAGGCAATTACATTTCTTTTTAATTTAAATTAAAGAAGCAAAGAATATTGCATCATTTTCATACTTCCCACGGTTTTCTGGTTTCTTTTCCAAAAATGGGCAAACACAATTATCATATTGCACCAACAATTTCGCAGGTGATTTGAATAATGACTTTGAAGAAAATTAAAAAAACAATACAATTCAGACCAATTAATCATAGCAGGTTAATCATTATGTAGTTTTAAAAGATTGAAGTCTTCGATTATAAATTTAAATAATTCTATAGTTTTATAAAAAATTTCAATTGGTAAAATTTCTTATTTCAAAATTTTATTAGCTCCAGATATTAAATAGCAACTTAAATTATTATTGACAAATTATTTCAATGCAGTCAATAATGATCAAGAGGATTTATCTGCCCTTAAAGGTGAACATTCAACAATGTTCCCTCAGCTAACCCATTATGGCTCTAAAACGGCCTAATAAATAATTAAAAATGATAAAATTAAGTTTTGTTCTTTCAAGCAAAAAACCAAGAAAAAAAGAACATTACATCTCGTTGACATTTGTTTATATTGAACTTAGCAGATGTTGGAAAAGTGATGTGAATTCAAACTCCTTTTCCACTCAATTGTACTTAGTATGCTAAAATTTTATTAGGTCGGCTTAGAAACAGCTTTTCTTCAGATGATATCGTCCGCCTGGTTATCTTACTCACAGTAAATTAGCCATATTTATTATATAATTTATATAGAAGAATTATTTCAAATAAAATTATTATAACAACAAATATACACTTATTTATATTTATACTAAATGATAAATCATTACTAATTTTAATAAAATCAACAAGATTAAAATTTCTAAATTAATTGTTCTCCTATTTTATGTGCTTTTTTTAATTTTTATTTCTATGACTTTTTTTAAATACATTCTTACTTTCTGGAAAACTGTTTTATAACACAGTTGTGCACATAAATAAATAGAGACATGCACATTTAAATGTTTTGTGGAGATAAAAGTTTGTCTACATTTATTTTAAATCAAATACAATTCACCGAAATTATCAATATGTTACAAACGATTTATTTATTTTATTATAAAGTATTCAACCATTAATCATATCTCTATGTAATGTGGGATTGATAATCTAAATTCTTTAAAGATTGTTTTTACTTGATTTTAAATTTGTCTGTGATTTTTATAATTTAGCAACATGTTTTATCAGGTCTTAAATATAATTGCCATTTTGGTAACCTTCGGCAATGCTATACTTATAGTTATAATAAAATTGAAAAAGCATTCTCAATGTTAAACAAAAAATCAAGAATAGAATGAATCCATCTATTCTTGGGATCTCTGATGTTTATAAGCATACCTTTTTCAATATTGTTGGTAATTCAGAGTAAAATAATTTAGCCAGATGGAATATGGCAGTGAGGAGTTATTAAACTCATAATCAATTAAAACTGGAGATGGCATCTCTCTTTTAACACTCTGATTGTAATAATTAAACAAGATTTAATATGTAAATTTTAAAAATAGATCAATATATCATAATTTCCCTCAAACCAGAAAATAAACTCTAGCATGAATTTTCAGGATGCTTACATTATAAGCCCTACACCAAATATAAGCCCTAGTTAAGATCATCAAGCACATAAGTGGTCCATGGATGTATTGAATTATAAAGTAATGAATATATAAGTAAACAATATTATTAATATTAATGCTTTAAATATATGATATATAAATTATATGGATTTTTTTGTATTTTCCCATCTACAATTTTTGACAAATTCAATTCTATCTGAAAAGAAAAACAATTTATCTAACACAAGTCTGTATATCAGTCAATATATAATTTCATTTATACATTTTTAGGTATTTATTTATTTATATTTAATATTTAGATTTAGAATGCTTGATTTAGTTTTAGAATTTCATCATGATAGCTTTTAAATATTTAAGATAAAGGAAAAAATATTTTGATTTCTTAAACATTTATTTGTTTTCTTTCTAAAATATTTTATTAAAATAATGGTAGTGGTTTTAATAATCAAAGTTTAACTCAAATTAAATCATCATTTTTTTCTTCTAATGAAAGATTTTTAAAAAGAATACCTAAGCAAAACTATTAAAAGTAATTTGGAAAGTGTTTACAATGTGTGCTCTTAATAATGGATAGACATAGTAGTGTCTTATATGAATCTTCATAATTCAATACAAAGCTGTATGTTATAATGGTTGTGAAATAGAGAAACATTTTCTGAATGTTTGTGCTTGGATTTTTTTTTTTGTGTGGACAAACCATTATTAACTGTTTTCAATTAGCAATTGATTTAATGGTAAATTTAAGTGGAATAATATTTTAATCTCCAGATAAGATGAGTGAAAAAGCAAAGAGATATTCTGGTGAGTACAAGAAAGGAATTTTTGGGCTTCCAGAGTAAGAATCTTACAGCTTTTTGTAAAGAGAAGTACTTGAATAAATGTACATTTTGTATATAAATAAAAGTAGATTTTTGTAAATGAAAAAATAAGACATCCCTGAACATAAGCCCTATGGTGTCTTTTAGAGCAAAAATTAATATAAGACCCAGAATTATTTTTTGGAATCAAAGTATATGTAAAGGAAGTAAATACTGTTTCCTCAGGCTATGAATTAAAAATATTCTAAATGTTGAACAAAGGATCAAGAACAGAATGAATCCACCTTTTTTTTGGGAGCTCTGATGTTTATAGGTATATCTTTGTCAATATTGTTGGTAATTCAGAGATAATAACTCTTAATTACCATATTCCATCTGGCTGATAAATTAATTAAATTCTGGCTAACATCAAATAAAAATATATTACCCATAGTTTCTCTGACTCTTTTAATTTGATACTTGCCAATAATTTAATTTTGAATTAGCATATTTGGCTTGTTTTATTGACTAGTTTAACTTTGTGTATTTGATAATATATATATATATATATATATATATATATATATATATATATATATATATATATATATATATATATATATATATATATATATATATATATATATATATATATATAAAATTATGAAGTGTTAACAGTGATAACAAATGTTCACAATAACACTTATAAAACACAAAAATACTGTCAATTACTTTAATAATTTTTTTATAATTAATACATATTTTTCAGCAGTTGAAAAAGTAATAGCAATTGAAAGTATTTTTGTAAATATCATTATGAATATTTATTACCACCCTCAATATATTGTAGTTTATTTATTATTATTATTGCAAATGTTAGTCTACAACAAATAATTAATTTTGTTTGCATACATATACTCATATAAATTCAGAGATTAGATAAAAATAGTAAAAACATTTGACATCACAAAACACTTTTTTGGCATATAAAACTAAGATGTTAACAATGCCTTTAATAAAAATTTGACATTAATTTCATAAACTCATGGAAAGTATTAAATTGTTAGTCACTAATTGTCTGAAGCAATAATGTATAAATCAATCTGATTTATGTCTTATGGTAGACAATCTTAAAGAAGATACTAATTTCAATAGTAAATTAACTGTTATCACAAAACAATGCTTGATAAAAGAGACTGATGGACTTTATGTATGATTATAATAAAGTCAACATAAACCTAATATTTTAGAATCTACCAAAATAATTTTTATGATATCCAAATCCAAAACGTCTATGTTCAAGCTTCTATTTTAAAGCATTGATTTCTATTGGGAATGCTATGATAAATCATAAGTATAAAATCTGGATAAGAGACAAATGAACCTAGCATGTATTATTATGATGCTTTTTTTATAGTTTTTCAAATAGTGGAAACTTTGTACATTTAACAAAATAATAAGTCTATTATTTACATTGGTGAAATTGTCTACATAACTATCTTATATAGACAGACATACTATACTATTTTTTTATTTTAATCATTAACATTACTGTATAATCTATTTGAATATTATGGTAAACTAACTTTATTCCATGACAGAAACATTATTTTCAGTTAATTTGTCCCCTTCAAAGCAATAATTCTCCAATTTATAAAAGTAATACACTCAAATATTAATTGAAAAACATGGGAATGTTATGCATCTTTCATGGCCATCACTTATTTGATTTAAATATTACCGAATATCTGATGGATACTTTAAACAAATAATGAAAGATGACTTTTTTCCATCTACATTTTTTTTAGAGAATTTAATGCTTTATTCCTATGATGAGATGATTATGTGATAGTTATGCTGATGTTACATAATTCCATCTCATATAAAAGCAAAAAGATTTTGTTTCAAATGATGACTTATATTCATATTAAAATAGTATCTCAGATGCTTTTATATATATATAATATTTCAATAAATTTTGATTAACTTACTACAAATAAATTTGAACAACGATGAAAAATAAGTTTATGTAAATAATTTAATATTTATTAATTTTTTTCATATTATGCTTATTTATATTTTCATTTATTTAAATGTAACTGAGAATATATATATATATTAATTTAGGACCTTGTGTTGCTGGTGTTGTTGGCTTAAAAATGCCAAGGTATTGTTTAATAGGTAAAACAATTCAAGAAGGTTCAAAAATGGAATCAACTAGTGAAGGTATACTATTTTATTAATACTACTATTACTACTACTACTACTACTACTACTGCTACTACTACTACTACTACTACTACTATTATTATTATTATTATTATTATTATTAATAATTTTACATTTGCTGCTTTCGTTATTATTATTATCATTACTAGTATTCATTCTATTTATTATGTTTTTAACGGTGCAGTAGTAAATCAAATAGCACAAATATGTGAAATATAGACAAATAAATTCCTAATATAAATGTTTTGTGATAATTAATGCAATATTTTTAAGTGACAGAACTGTGATGGAGCAAACAAAATGAAATCACCTTCATTGGCTTCAAAGTTTTTTATAAGACCATTTAAACAAACCATACCAACAGTAAGTATAAAATGTAAAATAGTAGAGCTATTAAAACTGAATTAAATGAGACTACGTGGACAACTCTGATGTTTTAAATTTAAGACTTACTATTGTTAAACTTTGTTTAAAGAATTCTTGTAAAAATTAGAAAATGTTATAAAAGTGATTTTATTTTTGTTCATTGCAGAAGAATTCTGTCATTGAAGAATGTTGCATTAAATATTACTGGGAGTTTAATTCTGTCATCGAAGGTATTACATTAAATGTTACTGAGAGTTTACCATTATATATATATAATTTTGAATCTGATATCCTAGTTCCTGACTGACAAGTGTCATAGCTTGAAACCAGTCTGGGTATGAGGACAATCCTAGATAAAGATCTTGAATGCATTCTCTTGTGACATTTATCATAAATAATAATAATAATAATAATAATAATAATAATAATAATAATAATAATAATAATAATAATAATAATAATAATAATAATAATAATAATAATAATAATAATAATAATAATAATAATAATAATAATAATAATAATAATAATAATAATAATAATAATAATAATAATAATAATAATAATAATAATAATAATAATAATAATAATAATAATAATAATAATAATAATAATAATAATAATAATAATAATAATAATAATAAAGCTTGGTTAGAGCTATTAGCATGCTTTTTATTTTACATATTTGTAAATATAAGCTATATAATTCATGTGATATATGACTTTATTTTATTAATATTATAATTTGGCTGTTGAGGCTTTGGCTATATTAGATTGCTAAGACTATTAATATATGGTATATCTGAATTTAGTTCAGTCCTACATGGCTATTGCAGATAGAGAGATGGATTTGAAGACATATACATGTCTGAAAATTTCAAATATACTTAATAATTAAATATTAGATAAATGCTGGTTTTGATTTGGTATTTTGAATCTGATGTCCTAGCTCCTTACTGATGAAAGTCATAGCTCAAAATTGGTCTGATGATGGTGATAATCCTAGATAAAGATTTCAAATGCACTCTCTTGTGACATTTATCATAAATAAATAATAATAAAATAAGCTTGTTTAGAGCAATTAACATGTTTTGTATTTGACATATTTGTAAATACAAGCTGCATAAGTCATGTGATGTATGACTTGATTTTATATATATGTATATAAACTCACAACAAACATGCTGTTGCATAGTTTAATGAAGAAAACTTGTTTAGGCTTAAAATATTCAATTAGTAATTTGTTTCAAAGTAACATTGAAAGGTAAAAGTTATCTTTGTTTACATAGATGTAATCTTCTTATTTCTATTCTTTATTATAATAACAATCCATGACAGTATTTAATTCAGCATACACAACTCTCTGGAGAAGTTTAAAATATTTGCAGAATGTCAAGAAAAAATTTATTCTTTTACATTTACACACCTATAAAAGTAGCTTTCTGGATTTAATTTATTTAACAACTTGGGTTTGAAGTAACAAAAAGACTCCTTTTACACCACTTAAAACCCAGAATAAAAGTATTGCATAGGTTAATGAAGAAAATTTGTTTAAATTCAGGATATTCAATTAGTAATTGGTTTTCTACAACATCAAACGATAAAAGTTATTTCTGTTTACATGGATATAATCTTCTTATTTCTATTCTTTATTACAATAAAAATCCATGAAAACATATTAAATATATATCTAATAATTAAGTTATCAGATGAAAGAAAGACTAAAGATAAATGTTAAAAAAACTAAAGTGAATGTTCCATGGATCATCTCAAAAGAAAAAAATAAAGATTGATAATGATGATTTAGAAGAAGTTAAGAACTAAAAATATCTTGATCAGATTATCACAACAATTGAAAATGTAATGGATAAAATTAAACATAGAATTAAAATTGGTTGGAGTACTTTTGATAGAAATAACTTAATATTAAAAGAAAATATGCCTATGTTTGAAAAAAAGATGTATTTAATAAATGTGTTAATAATAGTTTATTTCTTGATCTGAGATTTAGAAACTCAGTAGAAATGCAATACAGAGACTTCAGACCATTCAATGAAGTATGGAGAAGTGCATGTTAGAAGTAACCAAAAGAGTTTGAAAATTCATGAGTGAGAGAACAAAACAGGTGTTTCTAACCTTATTGAAAAAATTAAGAGACTGAAACGGAGTTGAGCTGGACATATTGCTGGAAGAGATGATAATTGATAGTTGGAATCTTAAACTGGATTCCAAGAGATTGTAAAAAACATAGAAAGTGATCACACTTAAAATTGGTGGATAAAATAAGGAAATGCACAAGGGTGATTTGGAAAAAAGAGACTATAGATCAAAGAAGGTGGACTGAACTTAGAACATTATTCTGCAGTCAATCAGTAATGTTGAAAATGATATATATATATATATATAACATAAGGATTAACTACTTGACAATAATTAAAAAATATATTTTTAAATAAAAATAAAATTATTTAAATTATGATAAAGCTAAATATGGTTTTGGATGTTGCTTAAAATTGTCATTAACTGTAACAATAATGTTAGCTCTAAATAATTGAGGGGGTCAGTTTTAGTTATATATTATATAATTTATTATATCGTGTTACAAGCACAATGCAGCCACACAGGCACACATAAATATTATACACATATCTATACACTCATAATTATGAAATCCAATAACTAAACAAAATAGTCGTTCTTAAATACTGTAATTAAACTTTATTTAAAAATCAATCAAACTGGAAAAATAACGCAGAACTTTTAAGCAAAATTTATTTTCATCTGATAACCCATATCTACATCAACGATCTTTAATATTTAATACAAAATTTAAAGATGTTTTAAAATATGATGCGCTTAAAATCTTGTTTATACAAAGGTTAATCAGAATAGGAGATTCAAAATGAAATTTATCATTAATTTTCAGATTAAAATTAATATATCATCATCATTTTCACTGATTATCAATCTATTTTAGAATGAAGGTCTTTCTAAGTTGATTCCAGTTGAAATAATTTATAACATCATATATATGTATAGAAGTAACTGATGAAATAATTTTTCGGTTTCTAAAATGTGTACTGTTTATGCATGAGACCTATTTTATAATTCTAACAGCAAAAAAAAAAAAAAATCAACCATTTGGACAATTATCTTTGTCAGAAAACAAAAGAACTTTCAAGAGAACTTTCAAAGAAATAGTCTCACTATTTTAAAGCACATATTTACTGTTTAAGAATAACAATAGCTCTAGAAGGTAAAAATAATTAAAATTGATAATTGAAATACATGCATGTATGTTTGTGCGCAGATTATATATATATGTGTTAAGATTTAATTATTTGTATTTTGATAATATAGAATAATATTTATTGGTTTATTAATAATTAAAACAATTCCTATGGTTAGATGTGCACATGTATGCATATAAATATGTGTTTATTTAATACTTTTACAATTTGCACATCTGTATGTAAATTACTATTTAAATAGTGTTAATGTATATGTTAGTTGTCAATCCATGGAAATGTCTGGCATATGTTAATCAAAATCTGAAAGATGTATTTGTATTAGAGTACTTAGTAGACTTTTAGTTTGATATTATTATTTCTAATTAATAAATTTATCAAACAATATTTTAAATTATTTCAATGATGTTTATTTAATGCTAGGATAGTTTAAATACTGTATATGTATATTTTATTCACTTGTTACTAGGGGCAGTTTGTGATTCCAAGATTAGTTTGGACATATACACATACATATACATATATATATATATATATAATATTTTAATAATAATATTGATTCCCCTGCTAATAAAAAAAGATGGATATCAATCCCATGTATTTCAAATTATCAAGTAAAGTTTATAAGAAAAATTTATAAAGGTATATGTGATATTGCATTTTACACACCTCCTACATTAAACAAATTAATAAATAACTCCAAAGATAAAACCTCATTTATAAATAAAAATTGTGTCATTTATAAATGGATATGTAGGTGTGGCAGTAAATATATAGGTGAATCTAGATGTACATTGGAAAAAAGAACTAAAGAACACTTGCTATTATTAAAACGTGTTCAGAAATCAAAACAAAATTGCATAGTAGATAATAATATTTCAGCATCTGTTTTTTACAACCATAATAAATCATGTATTTATGGTTTTGACTTCAATTTTAACAGTGTAAAAATATTGCAAATTGAAAAAAATAACAATAAAAGAAAAATAAAGGAGGCTATGCTAATATACAAATATAAACATGACTTAATTAACAGGCAAGCAGCAAACATTAAGATCATGGAATTGTGGGAAAGTTAGCATTTCAAAGCTTTAGTTGACACAGATTACTGGGATAATCGAAAGCGCTCCTAAATGGATAAATTTTTTTAATTATTTAGTTACTGTATTTACAAATATTCAGTTATATAATTACATATATTGCTTTAAAAAATACAGACATCATATCATAATATTATATATATGTATATTATAATGGGACAGCCTATTTGATAGCCCTAGTTGAGGCATCAAATATAACAGAATGGCATTTAATCATCCCAGTTGATATACCAAATATAACATAATCGATTATATTTAATGCTTGGAAATCATTAACTTAATGCTTCACAGTTAGGTTCACCAAATATAACAGAATGGATTATATTTAAAATCTAAGTTGGTCTTGTTAAATATAAGGAGATGATTAAATTCCCTAGAAAGAGGATATGCATTTCACTACAATCGGACTTTGGGTCTTCAGGTAGAATGCTAGAAATGAATCGATGAAATACTAAGTCCATGATTATATCTATCTTTATTATGCTAGCTCAATAATCTTTAAATAAGTTTTAATATAATTTAGACTAGTTCATCCATCTTTCATCCCTCTTTCAGTCACCATTATGCCACGATATTCAAACTCATGGAGAATTTGCAATTAGCTCTTTTCAGGGATAATTTCAAAACAAGTTATTATTTAATATGCCTTTATATAAGCATTAACTAATAATTGATATTCATATGATATTTATAATACTAGCATATATATAATATAATTCAATAATGATTAGACAAAGAGATCAAGTTAATAAATCAATATTTAATAAACAATAAAAAATATAATATAATAGTTAAATAAAATATTAATAAATAAATACATGAATTTTACCATTTTAAAAATATTAATAAATAATATTTTATTTAATACCCTATGATAAAATTCAATACTATAATAAACTTTCAAAAATTAAAGAAAATAGTTTAAATTAACAGATATATAAAAACAATATCTGGATTCAAAAATTAATAATTTATGTAACTTATTAATTTATTTACCATTCTTATTTATATGTTTTATAATTACTAATATATAAGTACTATTTACAATTGTATAACTTATATATTATATGTATTTTTAATAAATAAAATACATTAAACGTTTACAATAGTATGTAGTAAATACAATATAATCCTGTTTAAAATATCTATTAGATAATAACTATTCTTTATATCCTTCATCTAATTTGATGAATTATGTCAAGCTTTCAATTAATTATTTTTAATATTAAATATAATTTTCCTATTAAGATATAATGATGCGATGCCAAATTTGAAATAAAGAATAATAATAATAATAATAATAATAATAAACATATTAAAATAATATAAGCATTTTTATAATATATATATATAAATATATATTAAAGAAAACTTATTTTCCAGAGTTGAGAGTAGATATTGAAGTTTATTCATCCTAATGAGGATCTTTTACGAAGTATATTATTAATCCATTGGTATAATGATGATTTTATTTATCCTTAATTGATAAACTGTTAATAATATCCAATGATTTGATTGATATAATATGTAGTAAATATTCTTCGAATGATGATGTTCTTAATCTCCATTTTTCTATTATCATTAGACGCTCTTTTCAATTAATATTTCAAATATTTCAAAATAACATGCAAGGTTGGTTTCGAAACCTTTACAATACAAAGCTGTTCTACTCAAAGCACATTGTTTTATTCTATATATATATATATATCTTAAATTTATATATATCTGAAGAATAACAGAAGTGTTAAAACAACGTAGTTTCCAAAAAACTTAAACAGACGTTCTTTCTTCTATACTGCTATTCCTTTAAGATTTAATAGAAAATTAAAATATTTTCCTTGCAGACTTTTAATCCACAAATTATCTTAATTTGGAAAAGTTAATATTTAAATTCCAATTGTTGAACAGTAGTATTGATAAAAGAAAAAGTTATTTAAAGAGAAATGATTTTCTTTTCTTCTCCTTGATAACAAGAGAACGAAAAAATCTGCTCATGTGTTATTACAAGTTCGTGCTTTATTCAAATATTAATTGTTCAATAGACATTATGATTTAATAATAAAATATATATAAAATCATTTATTACTCAACTTCAAATCTGGCATTTTACTCAAAAGCTTAAGGTATGTATTATTTAAAACTCACATGTATATATAAATAGTATATATATGTATACATAATAAAATAGTCAAATAAAAATTTATATTTATAAATAATTTCATAAGAGATAAAACACGTTAGACCAATAATAATAACTGTAAGTTACTATTATATTTCCCCTTCCCTTTGGAAATTTAAAATTTTAATTTAAGTTAAAATTTTAAACACTTACAACTATTTTAGTATGTTCTTATAATTTAATTGCATTTATACTTGGGTTTTATGAAGGGTTGAATATTTTTTTTAACTGTTATATCTTCCTAATACTTGGTTATACTATTCTTTTGATAATGATCAAAAAAAAAATTAAGGACTTTGATGGTTAATATTTTTTTTTTTAATAAAAAAAAAAATAAAAAATAAAAAAATAATGTGTTTCCTTCTTGGACAACACAAATAATATATATATATTCACAAATAAATGATGAATTCATAGTATTATTTCCAGGATGCTCCATGTAATAAAAAACATAATAGCTATATAGCTGATGTTTCAGTACATAACAAATACTTTACTCAGAGATTTTTCTTTTTCAAATCATATATATTTTTATGATTTGAGAAAGAAGGCACTCTGAGGAAAGTATTTGTTATTGTACTAAAACATATGACTTGAGAAAGAATAAGCTCTGAGAAAAATGCTTGTTATTGTACTGAAATGTCAGCTATTTAACTATTATATTTTTGTTAGATGGAATCTTCTGGAAATATTATCTATCTATCTATCTATCTATCTATCTATCTATCTATCTATCTATCTATCTATCTATCTATCTATCTATCTATCTATCTATCTATCTATCTATCTATCTATCTATCTATCTATCTATCTATCTATCTATCTATCTATCTATCTATCTATCTATCTATCTATCTATCTATCTATCTATCTATCTATCTATCTATCTATCTATCTATCTATCTATCTATCTATCTATCTATCTATCTATCTATCTATCTATCTATCTATCTATCTATCTATCTATCTATCTATCTATCTATCTATCTATCTATCTATCTATCTATCTATCTATCTATCTATCTATCTATCTATCTATCTATCTATCTATCTATCTATCTATCTATCTATCTATCTATCTATCTATCTATCTATCTATCTATCTATCTATCTATCTATCTATCTATCTATCTATCTATCTATCTATCTATCTATCTATCTATCTATCTATCTATCTATCTATCTATCTATCTATCTATCTATCTATCTATCTATCTATCTATCTATCTATCTATCTATCTATCTATCTATCTATCTATCTATCTATCTATCTATCTATCTATCTATCTATCTATCTATCTATCTATCTATCTATCTATCTATCTATCTATCTATCTATCTATCTATCTATCTATCTATCTATCTATCTATCTATCTATCTATCTATCTATCTATCTATCTATCTATCTATCTATCTATCTATCTATCTATCTATCTATCTATCTATCTATCTATCTATCTATCTATCTATCTATCTATCTATCTATCTATCTATCTATCTATCTATCTATCTATCTATCTATCTATCTATCTATCTATCTATCTATCTATCTATCTATCTATCTATCTATCTATCTATCTATCTATCTATCTATCTATCTATCTATCTATCTATCTATCTATCTATCTATCTATCTATCTATCTATCTATCTATCTATCTATCTATCTATCTATCTATCTATCTATCTATCTATCTATCTATCTATCTATCTATCTATCTATCTATCTATCTATCTATCTATCTATCTATCTATCTATCTATCTATCTATCTATCTATCTATCTATCTATCTATCTATCTATCTATCTATCTATCTATCTATCTATCTATCTATCTATCTATCTATCTATCTATCTATCTATCTATCTATCTATCTATCTATCTATCTATCTATCTATCTATCTATCTATCTATCTATCTATCTATCTATCTATCTATCTATCTATCTATCTATCTATCTATCTATCTATCTATCTATTAAAATCAAAACTACCCCAAATCCAAAATTAAACCAGACCAGCATAAAAATAATATTAAAACACAACCTAAGGTTTCACTGCTACAAGCAGACTTCTCAAGTGTAAAGAACTACAAAAAACTACACAATATATATACTATTAAAAACTACCCACAAATCCATTCACTTCCCATCCACCCTTAATATTAAAAGAACTCTTAAATAAGTTAATTGCTTCAGAATAATAAATTTTCAATAATAAAGACTCTTTAATTCTTCTTTTGATTTCATTTCTCTCAAAGAAGACAACCTTAGCTTCATCAAAATCAATAGTGTGGCTTGTATCTTTTTCATGGACATACAAAGCAGAACTAAGATATCTATTTTTAACTCTACTTTTATGAACCTTTATTCTTTCATTTAAACTCAAACTACTCTGACCTATGTAAACCTTCTTACAAAATAAACAAGGAATAAAATATACTACACCAGGAATAGTCTTTCTATCAAAAACTTCTTTTGTATTATTTAATAAATTATTCAATGTAACACCCCTTTTCCAAGCAATTTTCTTATTTCCAAACAATTTACTATTTCTACACACAATTTTATAAGAAGACAATTTAAATGGCAAAGAAATAAAATCATATTTTTCTTTAACTTTTACATCCTTACAAATATTACTATTAAATAAAATACTTTTAACAAATTTATCAGAGTATCCAACACTCAAGTAATCTTTATAAAATTGATATTTCTGAAACAAAGCTACCCCACTAGAATTATTTAATTTAATATTTCTATGACAATAATTCCTTAAAGCAGCTACTTTATGAGATACAGACTGATAGCTATCAGGTTTAATTATAGATCTTAATTCTTTACTTTTAACTAAATGACTGCACAATTGTGCAGTCATTTAGTTAAAAGTAAAGAATTAAGATTTATAATTAAACCTGATAGCTATCAGTCTGTATCTCATAAAGTAGCTGCTTTAAGGAATTATTGTCATAGGAATATTAAATTAAATAATTCTAGTGGGGTAGCTTTGTTTCAGAAATATCAATTTTATAAAGATTACTTGAGTGTTGGATACTCTGATAAATTTGTTAAAAGTATTTTATTTAATAGTAATATTTGTAAGGATGTAAAGGTTAAAGAAAAATATGATTTTATTTCTTTGCCATTTAAATTGTCTTCTTATAAAATTGTGTGTAGAAATAGTAAATTGTTTGGAAATAAGAAAATTGCTTGGAAAAGGGGTGTTACATTGAATAATTTATTAAATAATACAAAAGAAGTTTTTGATAGAAAGACTATTCCTGGTGTAGTATATTTTATTCCTTGTTTATTTTGTAAGAAGGTTTACATAGGTCAGAGTAGTTTGAGTTTAAATGAAAGAATAAAGGTTCATAAAAGTAGAGTTAAAAATAGATATCTTAGTTCTGCTTTGTATGTCCATGAAAAAGATACAGGCCACACTATTGATTTTGATGAAGCTAAGGTTGTCTTCTTTGAGAGAAATGAAATCAAAAGAAGAATTAAAGAGTCTTTATTATTGAAAATTTATTATTCTGAAGCAATTAACTTATTTAAGAGTTCTTTTAATATTAAGGGTGGATGGGAAGTGAATGGATTTGTGGGTAGTTTTTAATAGTATATATATTGTGTAATTTTTTGTAGTTCTTTACACTTGAGAAGTCTGCTTGTAGCAGTGAAACCTTAGGTTGTGTTTTAATATTATTTTTATGCTGGTCTGGTTTAATTTTAGATTTGGGGTAGTTTTGATTTTATATTGACTAGTTTAGCTTTATGATTGAAATGTATATATATATATATATATATATATATATATATATATATATATATATAAGAGATATAAATCATATATATATATTGTAACGATCCGGAGAATGTAGACTTACGTAAACTGCACTACAGGGCGCCATCTAGGCATTTGAACCTAGAAAAATTTATAAAGTAGGCAGATACGTAAGTCAAAAAAAAAAAAAAATTTTTTTTTTTTTTTTATATTTTGTTTCCGGTCGTTAGCCCATGTCACTAGCTCAGTGGAATAGCAGAGATTTAAAAATATAATATAAGAATATATATATAAGAGGAATAAAATAAGCCACTGCCAGTAATTAACATACAAACATTTATTTATCACATATATATATAAGATTTAAAATTATTTTAGTATTAGTTTACATTTTAACATTTAACATTATTTTTAACTTTACCTTAGATTTTAATTTACATTTTAATTTCTATTATATTCTAATTTTACATTTTAATTAAGTTCGCACAGATGGGATTATAAAAGCTTGTTTTAATATGTTGCTATAGATCGGTTACATAGATTTCAACGGTCAAAAAACATTTCAAAATAAACATAAACGATCAAAATACAAAATTATTGATTACTGACAATTGCATAGGGAAATATAAGAAACCCTCTAGTATTCAGCATAAGATACTTGCATTGTCACCAATAACTTAAAAGACATCCGAATAAATACATTATAGATACTCACCGTAAGGTATCATTATTTATCGAATGTCTATATATTTTGATCAAATATGTAAACCCAAAACATACTTAACCGATAACCAATCCATGCAAGCGTCTATAAACAACTTAAATTTAATGCATTTTTATTTAGGGTCGAGTATGAATAGACTACATAGATTTGCATTTGAAAATAAAATATTCTATCCCTATTTAACCTTAGGCTAAAATTCGCAGTCAAACTGGCATCAATTCATCTGATATATCGATGTATTCAATGTAATACGGAATACGACAGCACCAAAAAGATTAAGAGAAGGCATTGACTCTCATCAGATAGGAATATGACATCTATCAGACAAGAAGAGCAATAAAAAAAAAACTCCATAGAAAGGAACTGCGCTCTGCGTCTTATAATTCCTTCCATAGGCAAAACGGGAGAGTGCGGCGTATGAAGCGATTCTGCCAGTAGCGAATCTCCGACTACATCTACTAACTACATCAATATATCCAATCCATTGACCCAATTTAACAACGACACAAATAACCTAAGATTACCCTCCCCTAATATAACTTTACAAATCTATACAGCCATTCACGCCCGACTTAAGTTTAACATTTATATAATTAATTTAACGAAAAACAAAAAAATCATGATAAAAACTTAAAGAACAAAAAATAAATAAATGGAAATGATTTTACATAAATAAGAAAAAAAAATACATCAAATAACACTATTAATAAAGAATTTAGTTTGGTCAGATAGGATTCTATTTGTAACAATTAAATTACTAGGAAAGTTTAAAATTTAAAGTTCTTAGTGTTTTCAAATTAATATTGTTCGTTATATTTTATAAAGTTCTTACGGTTTTAGAAATGTTCATCTTTAACAGTTGCTTGCCATTTGAAATCCAGCGTTAAATTTCCTGACGATCCTGTGGTCCTCTGAATATAAAAAAAGTGATGTTTCATTTTTCCATTTTATTTAACAGCTGAAGGGATTGAAAGAGGCGCTTTCAATTCCTTCAGCTGTTAACTCCGTACTAATACATATAGTCACATCGTAATAATCATTAACTAACTAATAATTTCCAAACTTGTCCTTTTTATATTAATGTGAAGGATTGAATTTACATTACGTCACCGATGCGATGGTCCTTTCACTGCGGTCCGATTCCATAGGGATTTCTTCTTATTTGCTAACAGTTTCTATTGTTTTCCTATCTGACCGATGTTTTTACATTTAAATGCCCAAGGCTGGTTTACATTTAACTAATTAACAATCATTTCCATTTCTGATTAATTAACCTGTTTTCCAAATCAAAAATATATTTAAAGATAAATTTAAAGATATAATTTTATCTCCAAATCTTTTTAAAATTTAGTTTTAAAATACTTTTTCTTTAATAAAGTTTTATTTTAATAATTTTTCATTATCTGTGCGATTTAACATATACGAGTTTAAGATGATATTTAATTTCAATTTTTAATTCTTAAAGAAAATTTTTAAATGCGAACTTTTTAATTTACTTTCATGTTTAATAAATAAAAAAAAACAATGTAACGAACGTCTGTGCTCGTTACAATATATATATACATACACACACATATGAGTATATGTGTAAGCTTAAAAGTTTACAATTATTTGGATAATACTAAAGTCATAAAAACTAACTTCAAATTTCATTCTCTTTTATTTTAAAGATTTTATTTTAAAGATTTTATAATAATTATTATTTTATGATGAACAGTGCACTCATGGTATCTGATGTCTCTGAGATTTGATAATAATCAACATTGATATAATGATTCCAGAATTTTTATTATTGTAATTATTTTAACAATTAAGGATGTCTATGCAGATGAAATATTGATTACATTTATAATATTATACCCTAAGTTTGGCACTGATTAGAGGATGATTAGCCTAATATTTTTTAATATACCTGTTTTAATTCTAGTGACAAAGAATAACTGTTGATTCTTAGTGATTGTTTCTGGTGATATTATGCTGCTTATTATTTATTTGTAGTATTGATTTTTGATTATTTTCTATGATCAGTAAAAGCAATGATGTTTGATAATGATGATGTGTATCACCATATATTACAGTCTTATCAATACCATTACAGTACATAGAATACAGATATGTTTAATATTTTCTGAAGCTGATTTACATATTAAGAGTTTGAAATGTTAGAAAATCAATAAATTTTAGTCTTCTAATGACAGAAGCAAAAAAATGTTTATAGAAAAACAATACATTATATTATTGACTGCATTCATTAGACAAAGGTTTCCATTTAATGAAAGTCCTCTTGAAATAAAATGTTTTTGAGTGCATTTGAAATAAATATTCAGATTTATTTTTTATTATATTTATTAAAAAAATATATTCTTTATTATATTTATACAAATTATAACTTTTGAAATTAAGATAAAAAATATATTTTAAAACATTTTCAAATAAAATAGTTTTGAATATTTTTTTTTGTATCAGTAATGTATTGAATGCCTATGTTTAAATACTTTTAATTCAAAAAAGAATAAGAAGTTGTATTTGGATAAATTATCAATAAATATTAGTTATTATTAAGGTTTAAAAATCACATTTACCTAAATTTTTTAAATTAAATTTCATTAAAAAAGAAAACTGAATCAGACTACAAATCACAAAAAATTGAACTTTTGATAATTATATATGTTATATATTTTTATAAATAGCTTTATCTCTTGTCGAAAAATATAATTTAAGTTTTATAAAATGAATGTAAAAGTTACAAAGCAATTGCCAGAATTAAGAGACATATTCTATCAGCACATACTTTCCTTTTAATGATTTCTCTTTAGAATGGATCCAGAACTTATTTTCGATAAATAAGATCTCTTTTTCAACTCTAAAAAGTATTTTTAATTAGTTAATCTCCATGCGTATGAGAATGAATGTAACGTATTTGAATATTTGTAAACAAAAATCATCTGTTTGTTTTTTTTTTTGAAATTATTTTAAGCTATATATAGAATTTAAAATCAATTTTAATTAAATAACTTGAAGTCAAAAGTTAAAACTGAATGTTTAGTTTATTAGGAAAATAGAGAATTTTAGTAAAAAATGTTAGTAGTGGAAATCCATTGTGGATTTTCTCTATAGGTGACACCACATTTGTTAATATTATACAGGTTTTTGACATGAAGCTTACTTAAATGAAATTTAGGATCGGTTGTATTTTTATTTTTATTCACGCCACCTGACTACTATCCACCAGAATCATCATCTTAACTCTAAAATGATAAAGTGCATAAAACTTTTACAAAAATTATCACCACAATTTTAAATTAAAAAAAAAAACTTCTATAAAGAATTATTATCTAGATTTTGAAATTAAAAGCTGCATACTTCTACAAAAAAAATTATTATCTCCATTTTCATCTAAAAATTTATAAAAAATTAATTAACACTAACTATATTCATTGGATTCGGAAATACCATGAACGAACGTGTAGAATAAAAAAAAATAATAATTTTATAAAAAAACATCTATCCAGCAAGTTTATTATTTAGTAAATATGTAAACAAAGCTATTTTATTTAAAATTATAGAAAAGATATAAGCACTTTGTCTTCAATTATTATTTCAATATTTTTTTTAGATATGATTTGAAGATCATATTTACACTTCTAGGAATATTATTAGAAATTGATTTGGATTTGCTATAATTGACAAAAAAAAACAAAAACAAAATAACTTTAAGTACAAATGAAAAATAATTAAAAACAAACTTAAGAAATATAGCAATAAGTGAAAAGAAATGAAGAGAAGATAAATAAAGTGAAAATAATTTTTAAAAACAATTCACTAGAAAACTTTTAAAAGCATCAAAATATTTGCAAATATATAGAAAATAAAAACAAGCTTGAAAATCAAAAACTGTTTTTCAGAAAGTTGTGAGATTAAAAGGAAGTTTCAAATATAAATACATTTCCCAAAAAATGTCAAATTGAAATAATTAGAATCAAATTATATTGCATAGAAATAGAAAGAAAATTCAAAAATGCTATATATCAAAGGTATCAATATATAATTTTGATGAAATGTCTTTTATATTAAAACATTATCAATAAAGAAAAATGAGATTGTAAAAGATAAATCTACAGAAATTGGTGATTTATATCAGAAATTTTAAAGTAAGTTAAAAGAATTAATAATATTATTGTCAAAATTATTTCAAGTAATCTAAACAATTATTTAATAGTCTATCTATAAGAACAAATTAAATTATATTTTTATATTAAAAAAAGTCTTTACAGAAAATGAAAACTATTGCATTATATCTTTTATATTTTTCTGAATATCATTTAGACTAAGTTAAAGACTTAACATTAAAAAAGAATTGTCAAAAGCATTAGATATTTTCATGAAAAATTGAAAAACTAGAAATACCATTAATGACATATATTTGATAGTTGTGAAGTGAAATAATTCATATTAAATTACAAAAATAAACTTCAACAATCATGCTATTATAAACATAAAGGTATTCACATTTACCGATAATTTTTTTCATATATATATAAGCTCTGAGCTTCCTTTTAAATATGTGTAAATAACTATTAATTTTTCAAGCACTGTTTATTTTAGAATACCTTTTAAAAAAAAAAAAAAAACTTAACCTATCCCACAATGTGTTTAAATTAACTCAGTTACTTACAGACATTTATTATATTTATAATTTAATAGATATAAATTTGTTTAGATATATAGAAATAATGTTCAAAGATATTTGATTTGTAAAATATATCAGCCATTTATATTTTCTGATGTTTTTGGAAAAGGAACCTGTAAAGTAAAAGTATTCACTTTGTAATTTGATATATATATATATGTTGATGCGAAGATTTTCACGGATTGCCTATATAAAAGACATATTTTGCAGGTTCATCCATGTTAAAATATTTTAAATATTGATATACGTTTTGACTTGATCACATGTCATCTACTGGGTGATAAAAGGTAGAAACGTTGGTATATCAATATGTAAAATATTTTAACACAGATGAACCTGCAAAATATGTCTTATATATATATATATATATATATATATATACTTTATTGATTATAAATAAATTTATAATTAACTTAATTTTGTTAAATTAGACTATAATACAATAAAAAAAGTGTGATTTTGGTAATATTTAGAATATAATCATGAAATTACAGGTATTTCAGAATAGCATGGTCTCACGGAAAGTTTCTATACAGCTCTACAAGCCATAATTAAAACTTTTGATAATAGCTACGATGAAAATAGAGTTAGAAAGAGTTGTACATTGTCATTCTACCTATTGACCCTAAACACTGAAAATATAATGAAAAATCCTGATGGGATGAAGGCAATTATAGATTCAGGATAAATAAAAAAGTATCAATAACTTTTATATTATGACAACATCACTATCATAACTTAACATAACAAAAAAACTTAAGTTACTAATTAATAAAGTTAAAGATAATATTGAAAAGGTAGGATATAGCTAAATAGAGAGAACACAAATATTATAATGACAAAGTCAGCAGCTGAACTGATAATGAAATCACAAAACTGTTTGACAGTTTACTTTTTTGACTATTAATCAATTTAAAGTACCTGGAATCATTGCAGACCAATATTGAGTAGAATTGAATTGAAAAAAACCAGAAAAGGTTTTTTGATGTTGAATCACTCTTCAAGAGGAATAAAGACCATAATTGTTCAAATTATGATATTCTCTGTGAAAATTGAATATTTGATGCATTTGAAGTATGTTGCTAATTAATATTTTTGAAAGTTTTCTGAATGGGGAAAAAATAAATAAATGAGTATTCAGTCAGACTAAATTCAAATTCTTATTGTAATCATGTGTTGTATTTTGGACACATCATAATATAATTCTTTAAAAAATAGTGATATATTTGGTTGATTGGTGAAAGACAATGAAGGTGATCAGAATTTAAGTGAAGGGATATCAATATAATAAGAATAAGGAATATGCCTTTAAGTATCTGAAATAGCAAACAGATGGTAGATAATTTCTTCTAAAGGTTAATACTCTTAAACAGCTTAATGCAAGATAAAAACTGATGATAATAAGAATTTCTGGTTCTTAAAATATGTTTTTTTTCTTGTCTTGGATAAACAACTAAGATAACTGCTTGTAATAAGTTTTGAGATGGCTTCAAAATTGTCATATACAAAAAATATTATATATAGAGCTTGCAAAATAAGCTTTTAACAAGCTTTTGAAAATATCCCCAACCCCAAACTGGTTTCTACTACTGGCATCATCAGTAAGGTGTCAGTATATTCAAGCATTAGATTAAAAATACACAGACAATACCAGCACTTTATCTAAAGTATAACTATTAAGTAGAAAATCTGAAATTTTCAGACATCCATATATCTTCCAATCCAGATATCTAACTTAAATAGCCATATGGGACTGAACTAAGTTCAGATACAACTTAGTTCAGTCCCATATGGCTATTTAAGTTAGCTGGATTGGAAGACATATGAATGTCTAAGAATTCCAGATTTTCTACTTAATAGTTATACATTAAATAAAGTGCTGGGCTTGTCCTGGTATTTTTAATGTAATGCTTGAATATCCTAACACCTCACTGTCGCCAGTGGCAGAAACCAGTCTGGGGTTGGGGATATTCACAAAGCTTGTTAAGAGCTTCTTTCGGGAGCTCTATATATAACATTTGTAAATACAAGATTATTAATTGAGGTCATATGACATCTGACTTTATTTTTTTGTAATATATATATATATTTCAAGTTCAAATAGATATGGATATAAATTAAATGATGTTTACTTAAAGAAAAAAAAAGCAACATAGGAAAAG
Organism: Epiperipatus broadwayi; assembly: GCA_028023455.1. Taxonomy (NCBI): domain Eukaryota; kingdom Metazoa; phylum Onychophora; class Udeonychophora; order Euonychophora; family Peripatidae; genus Epiperipatus; species Epiperipatus broadwayi. The sequence goes on from JAQFVV010000062.1 coordinate 4,950,641, forward strand.
CAACTTTAACCATACAAAGAAAGTATTCTTAAATATATGTATTAGATATGCAGATGAATGGAAATAAATATTTTTAGAATTATCAAATCTTTGTCATGGAAAAAAATAGCACAAAACTATTTTGTAATTTGTAATAGATTGCTTTACAGTATTAGATTAAAGTTAAAGATATGTAAGCAGATAAATATAACTTTAATAACATTTTATAAGTAATAAAATTTTAAGAAAAAAAATTTTTTTGAAGGTAACCATTACTTATGTATGACTACTGGTTAGTAACAACGTGATAATTATACAGTAAACTAATTGATAACATACGTTTAATTTTTACGAAAATTAAAAAGTAAGAAATCGTTTTTTATATATGGTTTTGTTTTTTAATCTTATTTTAGCAATGAAGATACAAATTAGCAATTCTTTAAAAGAAAATTTAGCCCAGTACGATAATTTTATTATAGAGCCACGAGGAAGCATAAAGTTTGCGGTGAGTAGTTATTGTATATGACTATTAAAATGTGCAATAAAATATTTAATAATAATAACAACAGTAAATAATTTAAAATAGAATGATGATGAAACTATACTATTGTTTCTGTTCGAAATTTAAATATTATAATTTACCATTATTTTATTCTAAATTATTTACTATTATACTTAAATATTATTCATGTTTGTAATATAATTACATAATATTATTTATTTTTCTACGTCTTAATTTTAACGCACACAGCAATGCCATTTAACAATTCAATTGCTATTATTCTTAAACAGTTTTCTGTTGATATAAGACTATACAATGGTCATTCAAAAATTATCCACACTCTGGTTATAATAAAGCTTCTGTTTGTCCACTGTGTCTGCCCATATGAAGTCATTGCCTCCCTAATCACTGCTGGACAGTTTTAAACATGTTATGTAAATTTAAATTTGATTATGGTGTGAGAAACAATGACTGCTCCACTTGTGATATGTTGAAAGAAGAGCAGGGCGTGTTTAGCATTGATAGTAGGAATAAAGTGTTTTGTCATAAAAAGTGTGTACAAATGAATCAAGAAGTTCAAGGAAGGTCACATAAGTGTCAGCTATAAGCTGAACAATTAGTGTTTAAAATTTTCTGGATTCTTAAGGGTCAATATTTTTATCAGGAAAAAAGACTTATAGTAAGAAGCTCCCTAAAAGGTGAAGACTAAAATTCAAACAAAATACAGAGAATTGCTATTCATGGACATTGTCTTGCTGCATAATAATCCATACCCATACATTGCAATTTACTCTATTAATATCCTCTTTATAGTCTTTATTTTGTTTCATCAGATTACCACTTGTTTATTCTCATAAAAGATGTACAAGAAGAAAGATTTACATCTAATGAAAAGATGAAGATGATAGTGCTTTCATGGATCACATCTCGGTATAAAACATTTTTTAATAAGGGAATGTAAAATCTTGTTGATAAATGGACAAATTGTATTAAAAAGCAGGAAGATTAAGTCAAAAATGATATATTTGTCTTTTCTAAAAGTTGAATTAAAATAAATTCTACAGACAGAATGTGGATAATTTTTGATTCACACCCTTGTGTGTAATGTTTGATGTCAATCTCTTTCATATCTTTAGTCATGTAGCAATATTTTTTGCCTTATTATTATTATTATTATTATTATTATTATTATTATTATTATTATTATTATTATTATTATTATTATTATTATTATTATTATTATTATTATTATTATTATTATTATCATCATCATCATTCTTTCACAAGGACTTTATTGAATATAACAAGAAAAGATTTCATTTATAACTATTTTACCACATGCAGATAAATTGAAGTTAGTATAAATAAGTTGAAAATTGTAATTTGGGGGGTGGGGCAACAAAGACAAAGGCTATGCATGTGGTTTACAAATTTGAGCTTACATTTTTTTAAAAAAAAAAAAATACACATCCAATTAGTTTTGTGCAATGATAAGGCTCTTAGTTCTGTTTTTTATTAGTCTTTTTTCCCATCTATAATTACTATTATTATTATAATTATTATTATTACTATCATCATCATCATCATCATTATTATTATTATTATTATTATTATTATTATTGATATTTATATTGCATTTGGTTTATTTGATGTAAATCACTTATATCAATATAGAGTTATTTTTGATATTTTTTGTGCTAAATCTTTTCTGAATTCTAGAGTTTATGTTCTAAATATTCATCTTTCTAATAAATTTCAATTACCTTTACCAAAATTTTTTAAGGAATCTAGTAAAAGACAATATGTTTATTCTGGGTTAAAGTTGTTTAATAAATTTGTATATGAATGTTCAATTGATCTGAATAACATTTCTTATATATCATTCAAAAAATATTTGTGTCAATGGTTGTGTAGTATGTATTAATTTTGGCATTTATTTTATTTATTTATTTAATTTTATTTATTTCCTAAACCGTTCTTTTGAGTTTTTGATTGTATTTTTATTTAATTTATTTTTACATGTAAATTCCACACACAAGATTTTTCTTGTTTGAAGTTTTTAAATATTTGTGATGTACTTTGTTTTATTTCATAGAATAAATTGAATTGAATTGATGATGATTATTATTATTATTATTATTATTATTATTATTATTATTATTATTATTTGACTCATAGTATCCATCATTTCATGTGTCATAATATTTTGCTTCTAAGAATATTCTCAATCTACTATTTTTTAACAATGAATCTTTAGACATTTCTTTTTGTAATAGTAGGGCTGAAAAATATAAAATTGTGTCTTTCAAGACCAAAAGAATATATTGTTTGCAGCTTTAAATTTATGTACCATATCTTTTCTTTTACTTCAGTTTTCTATTTTGTATAAGCTTGAGTAATCACTAAATACCAGTGTGTAGTGCTTAATAAATCTTTATGAATAGGACAGTTCTGGATAAGATTTGATTAAACATATTAATTATTCCGATGAAAGAACTGCAGTGGAAAAAACGATTTGCTATTTAGTACTAATGTATAGATCTAAATTTAAGACTAAAAGAAATATTTTAATTATTAAAGAGTATCACGGACTTTAGATCTTAACTGAAGTATATGTATGTGTGAATGGATTCTTTTTTTCTAAAAGATATTTATAGTCATGGTAGACCAAAATAAATCAAGGCCCTCATTCCCAGGAGGTTGTAAAGCCACCAGCCAAGGTAGCAGTCGGTGATTAAATGCAGAGGGTACTAAGAATCTTGTAATTGTGGATTCAGGCTGCCATTTGATGATGATCTTTTATTTAGATACTTATGTAGGTCACTTTCAAGTGAAAGAAGATTGCAAGAATAAAAAGATCTGTCCCAAATTAAATGAGACATTATTGGTCTTTGTAAAGTTAGAAGAAAAGATGAAGAGACAATTGATTTAAAAAGTGGACATGTACTGCACTACAAATGAACAAACATTGGGAGCACAAATGGAGTAGGATTTATTATAAATAAAAAGTGGAAACATCATTGTGTAATTTGATGGTGTATCAGACAGAGTGGTAAGATTAATTATTTAACTTAATAGCAGATATCAAATGCAGATAATTCAGGTTTATGTTCCAACAAGTTCTCATAGTGATGAAATAATAGAGGATTTTTATGTGGAAGTAAAAAAGGCTTTTGATCAGCCCGAACAAAATTTTAAAATTCTTATGGAAGACTTTAGTGCTAGAATTGGTAATGATTTAAAGATGAATATCCCGTAGGTAAATTTGTTTATGGTGATAGAAATGTGGAGTTTGCACAAGAACAACTTTATAATATGAATTAAAATTTTTTGAAAAAAATGCTAAATGGAATTGAACATTGAAGCCTCCCTATGAAGATAGACCATAATTGGATTATACTTTGACTAACAAAATATATGTATTTCAAGATTATTATGTTCTTAATAAATTTAACACAGGAAGTTATTATAAAATGGAGAGATTTAAAATACATGCTAATGCAAAACTAGAGAGACAAAAATTATTAAAAAAACAATACAGTTGATAATTCTAATCTTCAAAAACATTCCAATGAATTTAAATGAGAATTTGCAAATTATTTTCAAATATTAATAGCTTTTGTACATGATTCAGATTTGAACAAAATCAAAAGAAAGATAACTGATACACTTTTAAAAACTGCAATAAAGATATCTGGTACAAAAAAGCTTCAATTGACCATTAAAATTTTTATTGAGACAAGGCAATTTATAAAGAAAGCAGGAATATAAAAATATATAAAAATGATGCATTAGAAAGGATTGAATATCTAAAATTTGAGTTGATTACAATATAACAAAGTATAATTGTGAAATAGCAAGGAAAGTTATAAAACAGAATAAAAGTCTCAAGAGTGTAAAACATTATTGATAGGACATTTATTTTTGCAATAAGAAAAAGATGGAACTATTACTAAAAAGAGAGATGACATCATGAAATGTGTAGAAGAATTCTATAGTAATAAACAACAAAGAAAAGTATCTCTTACAACTATTATATCTTCTTAATTGCCCAGGATTTTAAATGAAGAAGTGAGATATGCAATTAAATTTATGAAGAAGGTAAAAAATCCAGGTAATGATAAAATTATAATCAACATTTTAAAAGAAGCAGGTGAAGAAATAGAATTTTTTGCAAAATTATATACCAAATGTCTAAATGACAAAGATGTACTAGATGAATGGGAAAATGCAGTATTAATTTTTTATATTTAAAAAAAGTAATAAAAAATATACTAGAAATTACAGATCTATCAGTTCTATACAAATTTTTTTACCAAGCTAATTACAATTTATCTGCAATGAACTTTGTATTTTAACCAACCAGAAGAAAGGATGGATCCAAAAGTGGTTTTAGTATAGAGAATCATATCCAAATATTGAGAAAAGTTATAGAATGGACCAAAGAATATGAGTCACAATTATGCTTTGGATTTTTAGACTATGAAAAGGCATTTGATTTTATAAGCATTTTTTCAATGATTAAAGCATTGGATCATCACAATATAGATTCTGGATATTGTCATATTCTGAAGAATATTTATAAAATTGCAACAGCTACAATTAGATTACATAATAATACTAGAAAGATTAACATTGAGAAGAGTGTACAACAGGGTAACTCCATATCTCCAAAAGATTTTACAGTTGTTTTGTGATAAATATTTTGTATATTAAAGTGGAGTGATATGTGAATAAAAGTAAAGGAGATTATTTAAATCATCTAGATTTTGCAGATAATGTAGTAGTTTTTGCAAATAATGCTTTAGCATTTCAAGAAATGCTGCAAGAATTAACAGATGAAAGTAAAAATGTAGGACTAAAGATAAGTGAAAAGTAATGTTCCATGGATTTTCTCAAAAGAAAAAGAAAGATTGATAATGATGTGTTAAAAGATATTAACAACTACCAATACTCTGATCAGACTATTACTACAAATGGAAACATAATGGATGAAATTAATCATAGAATTAACCTTGGTTGGAGTCATTTTGGTAGAAATAACTTAATATTTAAAAGAAAATGTGCCTATATGTTTGATAAGGAAGGATTTAATAAATGTGTTTTACTAGTTCTTACTTATGAATTTGAGATTTTGTCACTTAACAGTAAAGCAATACAGAGACTTCAGACCATTCATATTGAATATGGAGAAATGTATATTTGGTGTAACAAGAAAAAAAAATACATGAGATATGAATGAGAGAACAAACAGGTGTTACTGACATTATTGAAATAATTAAGAGACTGAAGTGGAATTGGTGTGGACATATTGCTAAAAGAAGCAATAAGAAATGGAAAGTTGAAATCTTAAACTGGATTATAAGAGATGGGACATTTAAAGTTTATGCCTAAACAGTGTAAATGTACTAAACACAACATTCAAGATGTTTCCCCAATTAGTTGATAACTGATAAGAGTGAAGCAGGTGGTGACTTCTCTCTTTCTGCATGACATTGGAATCAAACACATAAAAAAACACTGTATCTGAATAAGGTAAGTTGGATTACTCAAAGGATAGCAGAATAAAATCAGAATAAGAATAGTAAGAATAAGAATAGATTGGCTTACAAACCCTATTTATATCTACCCACCCCCACCCATTTTATGAGCAAAAATAGGATCCATTAGTAGTCATTTGAATCCTTTGATCTATTGATTATAGATAATGGCTGACCTCCATTTTGGTCTGCAGTTCAATTTGCCTAATCATACCATTTACCAACTTTTATCTTTGAAAGGGATTAATAAAATAATAACCTAAATTATATTAGATATTTATCTTCTTACTTAATTAATCTGTTTACAAGCATTTTAATCACTTTTTCTAAGAATTTTATTTCCACTTTGTAATTGTTAATAAAAACACAATTTTAACATACTTTTAAAATAAATTTATCATTAAATATATCATATACATTTACCTCTGCATATATATATATATAAAAGTTGTTTAAAACATTTATTTTTAAAATTCCTTTGGATTTTTTTAAATAACAACATGAAGCATATATAAATATTACTTCATATCAATACAGTCTTTAAAAAAGATTTTACTTGGTTAGTAAAAAATAAAATAATCTAGATATATCATATATTTTTATATTGGACTATTTCCATCATCTAATATGTGTGTTGAATGTCTTTAGAAAAGTTTAATTTTAATTAAATATTCCAAATGCATTCAACTGTTAGTAATATCACAGCAAACAGGTTAGTATATGCACAATGTTTCGAGAGATATTTTTCTCCCCTCTTCTTCAGGTGTTGCTGGCCTGAAGCATGGGATTCGAACCTGGGTCCTTAAAATCTTGATAATTGAATTTTAAGGTAACGCTCTAACCAACTGAGCCATCCTGCCAAAGAAAAACACTAGATATATCATACTCTTTAATTTAGTATGACATAAACTATTTATTAGCTGTTTCCATCCTTTGATGTAACTCTCTCCATACATGAGGTACTACTTTTCCATTGGGTAAAGGAGTAAGTCCTGATGGTCTTTTTGATTAATCCCCTTTTGACTATTTGTGTTGATATATCTGTCATACCTCTCTTTTATTGATCTGATTCTTCTCATTAGAATATTACATGGTCAATGAATGCAGCCTGGATTGATTAATTCTTTTCAGTTTGTCTGGAGTTTCCTTTTACATATTGCCAAAGTCCACAGTGGTTAGCAATCTTGCCATCTCCTCAATATTCCAATAGCTTTGACCCCCACATAATTTGCTGCACCATTGTGAGCACATTATATCTAATTGTTCTAATTATCTGCTCCTCCAACAATGGGAAAACAATAAGTGATTTTAACTTAGCTAACAAAAACTGGGTATTGGTTTTTCTCTGCACCCTATATATTTTTCTTGGGAGACTATGCAGAATACCATCTTGGCATTCTTTACTCCAGTAGCTATGCATTATTGCATAACTATAGTTTTGCATAACTATAGTTTTGTTGTCAAGAAATGCCACCAGTCTTTGGCCAATTCATGGGGATGATTGTCAGGTTACTGCAATTTTTTTTATCTTCTTACCAATTATGAAATTGAAGTATTTCTTGCAAAGTATCTAAATGTGGCAAAGGGCTTCCCCCCTACCTCTGCTCTGAAAGCTTTTATTTAAATATTCTTCCTAATAATTTGCCTAGTTTACTCATTTTTTTCTGTTCTGATCTATTTCTTCACCTTTTGTATAGTTTACATATGTTCCTGCACTCTCCTATTATATATTTTTTATACTGATAATTTTTCCTTTATTTTTTGCTCAAGATATATTTTTATTTCTGTGGATGATTGCTCTATTTCCATACTTAAGATATTTTTATTTATTTCTACATCATGCTGATGCATTCTCTACAATATTTTCTCAATGTTTTCCATTCTCTTTTTTAGTTCATAATTAAGCCTTCCTTCTCTAAGTACTACATTTTTTTTGCACCTTTGATTGATGCTGGATTGCTTCCTTTATCTGTGCTACTTCTTCCACACTGTCTAATCTTACTTTTCTAATATCATTAACATTTTCCTTCACCACCTTTATCTATGATCTACTTTTTCGATAAATTTATTTAGCTTTTTCTTTACTGCTTCTTTATGCTTTGTATCTGATCTGCCCCATGCCTTATCTCATGTTCTATAGCTTGCTTCATTTCTCCCATCTTTTTTATTAAATTCTGTTGATTCTTTTTTAACATTTCCATCATTAGCCTCATCATCATTTACATCTATTAGCTCATTTATTCTTTTAATCACTTGGAATTTTTGAAAGAAATGGAACTATCTTCCTCCCCTGATATTAGACTGTTTTGCTCTTCTTTCTTATTTTTCTAATGTAAATCAAAATTCTGCTTTTATAATAATTCTAATCTATTAACTATTTATTCTTTAATTATCTACTCTACTCTGCTATACTTTAGCTGAGTACATATCAGTTCTATACAAAAATCCTTCCTTTGCCATCCATATTATATCCTTTGATGGTATTGCCTACTTTTAAACTTTCTATAATGTCCAAATGATTTTATATATGTATTTATGTTATGTATATATTTATTTTTATATTGCCAATACTTAATTTCATTAAACAAACTACTTTTCACCATGTTATAAGTATACACTTTTTTATTCTCATTATTAGCAATTATTTGTCAAACAAAACTTTTTTGATAAATATATTTTTGCAATCAGTAAAATTACTTTTCTAAATCTAAAATGAACTATTTAAAAAATCTCCTCATCCCTTCTTTACTTCAATCTGTCAAACTAAAATAAAGATGAATTTATACTATTTAAAAATTTCTCTCCCTCTACTTTATCCTTTCAAACTAAAAACAAAAATGAACTTATTTACTAATATTTTTTTTATCATTAAAGTTTTCCAATATTTTTAAATCAATATATAATTAAAATTAGACTTTCTATCTCTGGGATTTGTACTTATAAATTGGGCCTTCACATATTAAAACAATATATATCTATCTCAGTTATTTGTGGTTATATATTGGACTCATGTTGTTTATGTCATATTATATTCAAAATGTACAACCCACAAGAACATCACTTAAGAGAAAATCTGTATGGGTTTCATATTCTGATGTCACAGAACAACAATTTCTTTTTTGCAGCCCACTAAAATCAGCTAGACCCATGCTACTGTTATCTTATTCTAATTAAATTATTGATTGCAAAATAATAAATTGCCAAAAAATGAAAATTCAGCACATACAGTAGCAAAACTGACTTGTCAATTTACAAGACCAGTGCATACAATTATTTATTTATGAATTTTATTATTAATTTTATTTATTAATTGGTTTTATACTCAGATAAGTTTGTATATTCTGGTATAATATATTCCTATATGATTCTGAAAAGATGTCACTCCCCTGCATAGACTCATGATCACAAATAATTATTATCACAGTTTCAAGATATGATGACTTGGCAAATTGAGGATGTGCTAAAAGTAGAGACAAAGATGATTATTCTATAAACTAGTTAATAACTAATTGCTATACTTAACTTTAGGCATTAATACAATTAAGTAGCTAAATTAATCTATAGAACACTAACAAATACATGTATCAGGTATACACAAATGGTAGGAATAAGTTTCTACTACACACTATAAATGAACAACATATAAGAGTGATTGGCACACATACATATCACATCAAGACATGTATAAAGACAAGACATATAATATATGGTAGGAATTTCTATCTATCATACTACTGCACTAAATAAAATAATTAATGTAAGAGGTCAGCACTCACAAATAGTATTACAACCACCTAAGATAAATAAAGTAAACAAAGGTGTTATATTCCAAGACAAAGACAACCTAAACTAAAGCAGCTAACTTCAGTAAATACTCTAAATTATCCTTTCATTAGCCTGGAGTAATAGTTTGCTTAAAACTGAGCACTATTCATATACAACGAATGACAAGCTTAATCCAGCCTGTATATGCAATCAGATTGAACTCCATTCAGGATATGTTTAATTAGAGGTTTGAAATGTTTTTTTATACTTTGACTGAAGCGGAAATGATGGGTTTAATTGAAATTAATAAATCATAAGTATGGACAGAGATTAATATAATAAAATTTAATTGCTTTACATAAAATTATCATTGACTAAATTATGGTGTGATAAAGAGAACAAAACAACAATCTCTTGCCATATCGACTTATAAACAGATTTAGCAAACAGTTACTGACTAAAACATTTTCATTACAGAGAAGATAAATAATAGTAATGATAGAAATGTATAATATTCTTGAAAACCTCATACCTATTTCTTTCAGCAGTAAAAGTTCAAATTTATTCTTTAAGTATTAGTATATTTCAGTGGAGCTTAACTTTTGATCCATAGCTATGATAGTCTTAGGTTTTGATCATCATTTAAAATTCATGTGCTATATCTGGCAGTAGTTTAATCTTTTCTTGATGGCTGATTTCTTCCTGAAGCTTTGGATATTTGAAGTTTATGCATATACATCATAAACATACTAGGTACAGCATTCAAAATGTTTCACCATTAGTTGATAATTTGGGGGGGGGGATTCAGTGATGAACTATGGCTTCCACTCCACTGACTAGTCAGATTAAAGCAGTTGGTGACTTCTTTATTCCTGAATGGTGTTGTAACTAAAGCACACAACTGCTCTCAGTAGCTGGATAAGATAACCTGGATTACTTAAAGCACACAACAGGATAAACAGAATAAAATCAGAATAAAAATAAACTGGATTACAATCCTTATTCATATCTTTTTGATGTGTCTTATCAACAAAAATAGGATCCATTGGTAGTTCTTTGAATCATTTGATCTATTGGTTATTGATAATTGTCTAACCTGTTTTAATCCATAGTTCGATTTGCTCAATTATATCCAAAATAGATAAAAATAAACTCTTTCACCTTAGATTCTTTATTAAAAGTGGTCAAAATACTTTTAAAAATAATTATAACATACACCAAATCTTTTAAAAACTTGTTTTTTATTTTTTTGCCACCAAAATGAAATATATATTAAAATAGATTTCCAACGTTTCGACTATTTCTTTATTTTTTTCTATAGTCTTTTTCAAGGAACTAGAAATATATAAAAAGGAGATTAAAAAAAAAATCCATAAAATTTTTTAAAACAAACAAAAATAAAAATCCTGTCACATATACATACTATTTTGGAAAATATATTCTTTACTTACTATGATTTCTTTTCCCAACAGCTTCCAACTTTACATTTTGCTTAAATGAACATTTTATTGTTACAAAATATAGTTTTTTATTATCTTATCTTCAATTAACACATTTTTACATTCCTTTCTTGTTAAAAACAAAAACATTCTATTAAATTTCACAATATATATATATATTTTCCCTTCTCTTTTCCTTTACATTATAATATTCTATTCAGAACAGGATTTAACATCTTTATGTATAAACTTTCCTTTTCAAATCTTTCCTTTTGTTTATTTGAAAAGGAAAGTTTATACATAAAGATGTTAAATCCTGTTCTGAATAGAATATTATAATGTAAAGGAAAAGAGAAGAGAGAAAAAAAAATATATTGTGAAATTTAATAGAATGTTTTTGTTTTTAACAAGAAAGGAATGTAAAAATGTGTTAATTGAAGATAAGATAATAAAAAACTATATTTTGTAACAATAAAATGTTCATTTAGGCAAAATGTAAAGTTGGAAGCTATTGGGAAAAGAAATCATAGTAAGTAAAGAATATATTTTCCAAAATAGTATGTATATGTGACAGGATTTTTATTTTTGTTTGTTTTAAAAATTTTTATGGATTTTTTTTTTTATCTTCTTTTTATATATTTTTAGTTCCTTGAAAAAGACTATAGAAAAAAATAAAGAAATAGTCGAAACGTTGGAAATCTATTTTAATATATATTTTATTTTGGTGGCAAAAAAATAAAAAACAAGTTTTTAAAAGATTTGGTGTATGTTATAATTATTTTTTCTCAATTATATCATTTACAGCATTTTTATATTTGAAAGGGATTAATAAAATAACCACCTAAATTATATCAGACATTTATCTCCTTACTTAATTAATCTGTTTGCAAGCATTTTAATTACTTTTTCTAAGAATTTCATTTCCACTTTGTAATTGTTAAAAAAAAAACGCAATTTGTTTTAACATACTTTTAAAATAAATTTATCATTAATTTTCTGTGCCTATTAATTATATATATATAATAAAAATTATTTTAAACATTTATTTTTAAAATTCCTTCGAATTCTTTAAATTACAGATATAAAGTGTATATAAATATCACTTCAGTACAAATCACCAGAAAACAGTCGTAAAAAAAAATTGGACATTCCAAGCAAGGGGAAAAAGATAGAAAGACATAATAATAACAATAATAACGAAAATAATATACTAGGGATGCGTTTTCTATTACTATACAAACAAATCTGCAAAACAGCCAAATATATCCAAATGTAAGAGAATATATATACAATTTTTGGAAAGCTAGCTTTTTTCATTCACATTGTACAGTGGTTTTTAGTTTCCAGTCTCGTTTATTATATTTTAAAATGAGTATTTGATTAAAATATTTGTCTAGAAATTTATTTTATAAAAGAATATAAATTATTTCTAATGACTTAAAGTTTATTGAATTGTAATTACAATTATGAAAATTATAATACACTTTCAAAGACAAATTTGTTGATGTATTGAATAATTATAACGGTAATCAAAAGGAAAGTCACATAAAGGAAAAATAGCATCATCACTTTTTTTAACTGTATTTTCAGTTTTCAAAGAATAGATACCTTTTGTGATTAGTTTTTTAAAATTTTAATTTTGATTGATAATAATGAAAATAATAAAAATCTTGGGCAAAATAGTAAAATTTTGCTTGTAGTAAAGTGTTTAGAAAACTGTTAAGAATTAAACATTTTGTGTGATAATATATTGAACTATTTTCCTCATCTATCATTAAATGTTGAATATAGAGAAAATTTAAACGTTATTTAAACTTTTCAAATACAAACAATTTGTTAGAAGTAACACACAAATAGACAACATTTCGAGTAGTATTATTCTCCACTCTTCTTCAGGTGGTGCTGGCCTTACCAGTGACAATATTAGCATAGGAGTCAAACTTAAAGGTTTAAGTTTGATTCATGTGCTAATATTGGAGAATAATACTACTCAAAACGTTGTGCAATTATTAACCTGTGTTGCCTATTTAGGTGTTATTACTAACAAGTTATTTGTAATTGAAAAGTTTACATAAAGTTTAAAAAGTTCTATATGTTCGACATTTAATGATAGATGCTGAAAATAATCCAACATATTATCACATCGAATATACCATACTTTCTTATATATAATTTTAGTACCACTGTAAATTCATGTTTCTTTTTCTCTATTATTTTCTTCCTGAGTACAATCACCAAATCATTCTTTTATATATAAAAAATATTTTTTCTAGATTATTTTTAATAAAAGCTGTTTAATCCTATATTCACACTATCTATTCTATCACAAAGACCTAAATAAAACTCTGTCTCGTTGTTCTCCATCTCCTATATTTTAAAAATAAACATTCAGTACTCTCCTCCAACCTCCATATAAACCACATCTACATTCCAAATTCGTACTACATTTTCATTTCTTTTTATTGATATTCAAGTCTTCTTATCCTTGTCCTTAACTTATATTCTTGTATGTTTTATATATTTTTCATATAAAAATAAATCTATTATTATTATTCCTGTTAATTTTTCACAAAATTATTTTTTTAATATTAATTTCTCTATTCTTTCCCCCATTTCTTATAAATATAGACCTAGAATATATTCTCTTTACTTCTATCCCAATTTTTATATAAATATACTTTCAATCTATTACCTTTGAATATTGGAAAATCTTTATTATTCTTCATGTTTATTTTTCAACACAATACATTTAACTACTGTTCTTATTAATCTATTTTTATTCATACATCGAGGTTTTTTAATTTTGCTCATTAAAAAAACCCCCCACCTCCAATCTATTAAAATTTTTTTGAGTCTTTGGGCCATAATAAAATGTTAAATTTTCAAATATTAAAGCTCAACAGATTTTTCAATCAATTTCCATTCTTTTTTTGTTTTGCATGCAGTGCATTGTGATTTCTTAAATTTAACTCAAATCTAATTAATACTGACCTCTTACGAGAGTTTGTAAAACTAATTTTCTATAATTACTATTTTTTTTTTTTTTTTTAATAATCAGGTATAATATTCAAATAAATAAATAAATGACTAAAGAATATTTTTTTTTGGCAGATAGCTTTTATTTTTGGAATGTACACACACTTGTATGAATATATTATATTATTCTTTTATTTTCGACGTAAAGCAAAAAGATAAGAAGTTTTGAAAAAAGTATTTTTTAAAATGCGAAAATTAATAGAGAATTTATATTCCAATAAAAATTGAACCTGAAGAATGCGAGAAATTACTATTCATTAAAACGTAGTACTATCTTCTATTGAAAGTTTATTACATTATTTTCTACATGTAGGTATATTCTATGTATATGTAGAAAAAGATAAAACAGCTATCAAATCGCTTACTGCATGTCAAAGATTTTTCTAATAATCCTCAAAGAAAAAAAAAGTTAAAACTGTATTCATAAGGATTATCAATTGCCAGTGGTCAGAATTTGAGTAATTTTTTTTTGCTCAATTTACCCAATAGTTAAGTATTGCTGTACTCAATTTATCAATAAATATTACTTGATTTTTAAGGTTTGCTACCTAGATCTACCTAAAAGACAAATCCTAACATTAATTAAACTTGAAAGAAAAAAACCCACAAATTCGAACTAAACGGTTGTAGATATGACAACCGGATATTCTATTATTGTTATATGAGGCTCATTGACAATGCATATATAAAATGCATGAGATATTAAAATGCATAAATAATATACATTATTATATAAATGTGCATATGTATACTTTTTAAGTATAAACATCTTAGATGTATATACAATAAATAAATTAAATGTACCTGCCTATATTATGAGTTCTTAAAAAAGCCTTTTCTGTCAAATTAAAAGAATTTATGAATAACAGTATGTAATATCTGTAAACTATTAAAAAAATTACAAAATAAAATTCACATCATTAAAACATTCTATGTTAAATTAGAAACAGACCTACTCAAGCTGACGAAAAAGCCCGTATATCATTTCCATCCATACAGGGCTATGCACCATATAAATAAAATCTGCACAGAAACATACAGAGTTAGTTTTCATGTTCTTTCCATCTGGAATCACCTGATTAACAATACAAAAGATAAACTGCCCCCAGAGGAGGTTTCTCAAGTTGTGTATAATATTATATGCAGCAACACAAACTGCAATGCAGTTTATTTTGGAGAATCTCATGCCAATCTCTACAAGAATTGCACAGAACTAATATCAATACAATCAAGCTAAAACTGATACAAATATTAAATAACTAATTAAATGAAAGAATTAAATATTAATTAAATGTCATATTAGATATTCATAGCCTGATTCACTATTATACATACCATTATGCAGGAGGTTAAAACATTTAAAGTTATATTATTAAACATTAGTTTTATTCTCATATGTATATTGTACTGCTGGCATAGCTTAACATTTCTTTACTATTTCAAATGCTTTGTCATTCAGGAACTTTCGAGAATCTGAAGTTACCCAAGCTGTTCCGAAGGTTTTCCTCCTTCTTGAAATTGTTTGTTATCAGGGATTATGCTCCTTGTGGAATGCAAGACTAAGATATTAGATGCTCTATGGGGGATACCGTATGCAGGTTCATCATATCACCAAACATATTTCAACTTTTGCACCGCTCCACCATACGTGCGAACATATGCCTTCCTCGGAAAATATGTAAAATGACAAAGCTATTCTTTCTAGGACAGTAGTACCAATGTTCATTAATTATATTGTTTTTGCCTGTTATATCCCAATAAGTCATAATGGTATGAGAAATGTGAATCATGTTTGGAGTAGTGTTGTATGAATTCCTGTAGTGCACTTGGTTTAAAGTTGCCTACCCTTTTTTAAATAAACGAACCATTCCTATATATGCATAATTACACTCTAATAATAATAAATAAAAATGAAACAGAAAGAAATCTTATTTGTGATATAAACAAATGAGATTTATAACCTTGACCGTATGTCAGATTCATGTAAACCATTCATCAATCTTTCATTCCTTGTGTAAAAAGAGTTTATTGTGGCAAATTAAATTCTCACACATGACTTAAAGCAAACTATTGTAAAAACTCAAGTTAACACAAATAAAGAATCATTAAGTGTTATGTAATGTAAATCACTAAAAGTGAAATTGTCATACATATACATTGTGTTCATGTTAATTTAGGTATTTGTTAATTAGCCACTGTACATTGCTTGTTTGGCACTGTTTCTGTTTAAAAACATAGTGATATAACATTCCTGGGACTGGCCACTTTTCCAAATATACAGTATTTTTTCATATGGCTTTTTTTCTTTTACAAAATGGACATTATAATGTAGACTTTTTTTAAAAATATACAGTATTTTTACATATGGCTTTTTTTTCTATAAAATGTACATTATAATGTATATGTATATATATTTTAAAAAATTCAGTTTTTTTTAAATAAGTATTTATTTTTGTTCTCCGCTTTTACAAATATATGGTATTTTTTCATACATCTTTTTTTCCCAACAAAATGTACATTATAATGGAGACTTTTTTTAAAAAAAGTGCATGTTTTTTTTAAAATAATAAGTATGTATTTTTATTCAAAATGTACCTTCTTTTTTTTCATTAAAAACCAAATGCTTTTTATTAATTTTATAACAAATGCATTTTTTTTTTACATTATGTGACATGTTATCTTTTTTTTTTCTAATTATAATACATGTGTTATAAAAAGCTTTTGTTTTTAATAATAAATACATCTTTTTTTTTTTTACATTCTGTGATATATCGGCTTTTTTTTCCAATTATAATACATGTTTTATAAAAAGCTCTATTGTTTACAAATAAATGGTTTTTTTTATATCAATCAAAATTGTAAATTATCTCCCCCAAAAAAGTGTGTTGTTTTATTTATAATAATTAAAAACACTAAAACAAATGTACACTTTTTAGCTGTTGTTCTTTAGGGCATCTTACTTTCCTCAACCCCCTACCCTTCAACACTGATAGTCTGGGTATTAATTGACTTATATAAAATAATCACAACCACAAAACAGATTCAGTGAATTGCCAGGAGACAGGTGAATGCTTTGCAACTGCTATCCCCTGTTGCTCAGCAGCCATGCTTCTGGATGCTACCCATGAAAACATCAAGTCCAGATCTACCATCTACTCTGACTGTTGGAAGGGTTATAAGACACTGACCTCGAGGCAGCAGGCTTTACCCATCTGACAGTTAACCATCACTATAATTTAATCAACCCCAGAACAGGTGCTCACACTCAGACAATTGAGAGGTTTTGGGGTCTACTGAAGTGGCAGAACAGAAAATAGCCTGGCACAGCACACTAATGTTTGAAAAATTGAATCTGGCTGAATTTATTTGGAGATGAGTCATATTGCATGAAATGACCACCCACCCAAGTCTCCAAAGTCAGTAAAAAATTGTTTTGTTCTTGCAATTGTTTTTGTCAACTCTTGTTACCAAATGTTTTATTTCTCAGTGTTCAGGAGAAATAGTTCTGTTATGAATTCTAGTCATATGTTGTTAATAAATTTATTTATTCAATGAATCTGTTTTGTGGTTGGGGTTATTTTGTGTAAGTCTCAATTAACACCCAAACTGTAAGTGTTGAAGGGTAGGGGGTTGAGAAAAATAAGACGGCTTAAAAAACAACAGCCGAAAAGTGTACATTTGTTTTAGTGTTTTTAATTATTATAAATAAAACAACACATTTTTTTGGGAAGATAATATACTACTTTGATTGATATAAAAAAAGCTGTTTTATTTATAAACAATACAGCTTTTTATAAAACATTTACTATTGCCAAGTTCATCGACTAAGGGTCATAGATTTGCCACATACACATTGAATGACATGTGGCAGGATGTTTTGGACCTGCAGAAAGGCAACTGCATCACATTCTGTGTTTGAGATGTCCCTCAGTTGAAAAAATATACTACTGCCTTCAGCCATTTTGTTATTCTCATACGAGTCATGACAAAAATGGTACTTTTTCATGAACACCTGCAATTGTCCTGTGGAAGACCCCTTTCCAAATTTCAAACTGAAAAAAAAATGCATAAGGAAATATTGATGATATGCTGATAATTACTAGTACATAAAAATACGTCAGTTGGGATCTACTGAAAACCATTTTCATCAACAGTTAAACAGTTGAAAAACATTCCACTACACACACCCTCATATTAAATGCTAGTGAAAATACAAATTCTATCATATATGCATAGGAAGTGAAGCCATAATGAAATGGCTATTACGATCATATTGTTGTTATTAGCTATAGGTTCATATGTGGAAAAATTGGCCACATTTAACCACTATCACCTGGCTACAAAATGGCTACTATGATCACTAGTGATGTATTAGCCATAGGTTCGGCCATGTAAGCAGTATTATTCTGTGTTTTTACACAGAAACAATGCCACCAAGTGATGCACAGTGGCTAATCAATAAATATCCTAATTTAATATTAAAATACATTAAAAATCCTATCCAGAGTTCGAATCTTTATTTTGGTTAATTATTAATACTAAAAAGATTTTTGTATATTAATATAATTATGTATTATTTTAATTCTTCAATCTTATTCAGGGATTCATCCTTGACAGCTCTAATTTGAGTCTCATGTATCTTCTCCATTGTGCAAGTCGGCTGGGAAAGTAAGTGTAATTGTTCTGGGTTGGTGGAAGTGTTGTTTTATAGCACACGTTTGTGTGGTACAATATATCCATTCTGTATTTCTGACAAGGATGAGCTTATAAACATCAAAAGCTTAAAAAATACATGGATCCATTGAATCAATTCTATTCTTGATTCTTTGCTAACATATCAAGAATTATTTTTTATAATCTGAAGGTGAATCATTTACTCACCTTAATGTGTTTGTGTGTGTATCCATGTATGTGTTTGTACTTACAAGTGATTTCATTTTACTAAGTTAAGTTATATTTTTAAAAGGCGAAATTACTTAATATAGAAAAAATAAAATATTGTATTTGTAGTTGGTAAAAAGATTGTAGTCAATTGAAATTTTTATTAAACAACAAAGAATCCTAAAGAAAAGAGCATTGACAGCAATAAAATATATGAAATTGTAATTTTTTTAATAATATAAAAAAAATGCAAATTCATATAGTATTGGCAGAAGTAATGTGTAATCTCTCAAATATTTTGAACTGAATGTAAAATAAATCTATGTTAGTATAAATTGGACTAACAAAAACTTGTAATTTAAACTTTGAATTTTTTCACTCACATTAGAATATAATCAAATATATTGAGCTATAACTAAGTATTCAATTTAGTTTTAAAATTTATCATATTAAATTAATAATTAATAATATTGCGATTTATATATCTGTAATATTGTTCTTCACATATTGCGCTAGAATTGACAGGCACTTTCACAATATTACACATATTAAGTTAAGTGAATTTTATTAGACATTGTACATATATTTAGTATTTTGTTTGTTATCACATTCATTAATAATGTTTTGTATGTGTAAGTTGGAAAATCTATTGTTTGCTTAGCATATTTTCCTATTGCCTTGTACGATAATCTTCATTTTTTACAAAAACTTTGATATTGAATACATTTGTTTGAGGCTTTAAATATATATTTTTAATATGTATTTTTAGAATGGTGACAACATGTTAACATACTGGCTATTGGATGAAAAATGACAACTCTTGAAGCTCAAGAAGTGTTTTAAGTTTTTAGTGGATTATTCGTATAATCTAAGATAAATATTGTCTTCCACATTAAACAGAAACGTAGTAATTATAGTTTGATCATATTTCTATGTATTAATTTAATAGATGAAAGTGTTAAAAAACTAAAAAAAAACTTTACAAAATAGATTTTTACGATTATGTAAATATAAATTAAAAAAAGAATTTGACATAATGTTTTTTATTTAACAGATTGCAAATGTTTTTAATTGTATAAATCCAAATTTTTTAATAGTAAATTATAAGTCATTATTATCAAATTATTATCATTTTGAATATTTGTTTTATATTACATATTTCAAGATGGGTCTTAGAATTATTTACCGAATAGTTTTTTTTAAATATATTAAAAATAGGGTTTTACGATATAACAGTAAATAAAATTATTACACAGTCATTAAATTTTTTATTGAATGAAAAGACCTAAAATATTGTATAATAGAATGCTAAAGAAAAATATTAATAAAGTGAACAATCAAAATATTGAACTTAAAAGCTTACAAAGGCATCAAAATAGGGAAATAGAATTTAATGATTACAGATATACATTTCCAGTCTGAAAAATAAAATTTTAGAAAATTATTTATATTCTGCATGATTGAATGTCAAGATACTTTATAACTTCAAAATTACTTTATATAGTCATTAATCAATTAATGAAGTTTATTTTTTTATTTACAATGTGTTTATATAATGTATCGTAACCATGAAAAACACAATTATTTTGTCGCTTGAAATTATGTAAAGATAATGATTAGTTTTAATTTAAAAAACAGTTTTGCATTAAGTAATTGTTTTGCAATTGTATCGTGCAGTAGATGGTCTCTTGTATAAATAAATAACTTTAAGAATGTATAAGATAGCTCTTAATAGGAGCAGAAAATGATAAGGACAAATATTTAGTTTGTGTTTCTTTAATAAAATGTGTATTTCTAAAAGCATTAACCTTGTAATTATAGTTTAATATAACAATATTTAAGAAAACAGTTTAATGAAATCTTGTATATTGTATTGTTATCAAAATATTAAAATTATTTTTTAAAAGTAATAGTCATGTTTTTTTTGAAAGCATTTACTTTTTTGTATATATATAAGATTTTTTGTGTGAGAAAACTAATTCAAAAGATTATAGGTAATATAACATGAATTGCTTACCGTGAAACTTCATGTGAAGATTGAAGTTTAAAAATTTGCAAGATAACAGCGCTTATCATTCTTGTCGTCGATAATAAATGTGTTAAATTATTATAAAATATTTTGACGATTATAAAATGTATGGTTCAACATAAATTATTTTCCTATAAAAAATGGTATAAAACAAAAAGTGATGTTCTTATCAGTAATTTTACATTTTTATAAAGACAAAAATAAAAATAAAAAACAAAACTTATCTATCTTAATTTTTTCTGTGTACTAAACACTTAATTAAAAAGCTTTCTAAAATGCTCTAATAAATACAAAAGCGATAAATACTTTAAATTATTTATACAATATTCTCAATTGAATGATTGTTGATTAATAAGATTTCTATAGTGCAATAATTTGCATATCTACTACCACACCCACAATATAAACTTATGATTCAAAATAAAATTAAAAAAATATTTATAGTTCCAAGCAAGACAACCATTAACTACAAAGTAAAACAACAACAACAACAAAATCTTTAAATCTCTCACCACCCATAATTTGATTAATTTTCTGAATATTGTTCTTTTTTTTTACAATTTTTACTTAGAGAGGTTCATTTAATGACTGTTTTATCTTTTCATTTTCCATTCCATAAATGGCTTTTGTTTGTTATTAGGCCAATTTATTAAAATTTAGAATCATGTGTTCAATTCTTGCACTTTTTATAAGATGAGACGTTTTAAAGCTTCAAGGTTTATAAACTGACTACATTTGTAGTGTGATTTATTATCACTCATGTTTTCTGAAAATGTCAATTTAACAAAATAATATTTATATAGCTCTTTTAGCTTAATTTTTTTTCAAGTTTTTTTTAATAAATACTTATCAATAAAATACATTTATTATTAAAATTAAATAAAGTTGCAGTTTAATAGTGTACAATATATTTAAAATAAATGAATTCCATATATATTAGAATGATAGGAAAAAATATCAATATACATGTGTTAGAATATGTGGAGTTTTTACTTTGTCATATGTATTAAATTATATGTCATTCCCCTATTGTACTTTATTTATACATGTTAGAATGTAAGCTTATAGAAATAACATTAAACACTATACTGAAACAAGCAAATAAAATCATTTTCTTATTATTTTTCTTTATATATATATAAACGAGTGTCCTGAATAATTACTGCAGAGGGTGTGAATATTTATTGATTCAATTATTTTATTGCTTTTTTTAAATATTGATCAAATAGATTTTTATTTATTGTCAAGTATTGAGATGGTAGTGTAAATTATTAACTGTAACAGCATTTGTATTTATAAACGATTGTGTTTAATGTTATAAATTGTAACTGTACAATGGATGTAAGAACAGTAAGATATAAAAGTACAAGAATACAGAGAATACAGCTATTTATGTAATATGGAAAAAAGGGTATCTTTTATTGTGTCAAAACCATGTTCAAAAGAAATGAATAATTATAATGTAGGTGATAACATAATTCGAATTTGGTCAAAATATGTGTAAATAAATGTTATATATGTACACTATTAAAACATAGCCCTATATAAAATAATATCTCTTTATATATGTACTTCTTATAACTTAAGCAAATATCTTTCATAGATGTGTATGTACTATGTAATATTAAATTCCCAAGGATAAGTCCTCTACTTAATCTTTGACTAATCAAATATTTATTTAAAAATTTATCTCAGAGTTAAAATAAATATGACTGTATGTGTAATCGTAAGTGTGACTAAAGATATCAATCTTATTTTAAATTAAGTAAACTAAATAAATACAAAATCAAAAATATTATGAATAAAAAAATCCATAAATATTATTTACAAATAAATATAAAAATAATTAAACAACTTTGGTAAAGTAAGTCCTCTCTAATTTTACTTTTGCTTCTGAAATAAATTGATACAAGAAAATGTTTTTTTTTAATTGGATGTGTGTATGTATGTTTGTATATCACAATATGGTGTATCAATATATTAAGTTTATTTAAAAATAAACTAATGATACTGTCTTTAAATTCTAAGTGGGAATTAGTTAGGCTAAATATAAGAAATTTTGATATACAGTATGTTACTCCCAATCAATCTTTATTAAACAAAAGTACAAAAGCATGACTAAATGTATGACAAATTCAATAACCCTATTATCTTCATAAATTTTACATAACAGCAATTATGCAATGTTATGGTCCATATTCCCTTAAGAAATGAGAATGAATACATCTAACTATAGTCAGACATAGGGTCTTTATGTAGGATGCTATGAATGATCTGATAAAAGTCTAATCCATGATTGCATCCATTTTAAATATGATAATTTAATGTTTATACATTCATTACAGATGCAACTTAGTGCAGTTAATCCAATATTTACCTCTCTTTATTATTCTGTTATGCTCAGTATTCAAACTCAGGGTTAAATTTACACTTAACTCTCTTCAGGTGTCAATTGATATCCTGCAGAAATAATAATACTTTTATATAAGTTCAATAGATTCTCAAAATTTCTTCCATCCAAGTTATCATGATGTTAAGTCAGGATGATATGTATATGTTGGTATATGTATTCAATTTTATTTTATTCAGGAAATAAAACAAATAATTTAAATAAAATAAATTTAACAATATTTAGTAATTGAAAACAATTTAAATTTATCTTTATATGACAAAATTTTTAATTACAAGTATTTAAATATATTTCTACTATATTAGTATATACATTTTAAAATTATACCTTCTTATATGCCATAGTAAATATGTATCATAGCACAAACACTATTTAATAGATTGTAAAAATAAATAATATTTTATAATTCCAAAAATTATGATAACATTAGGTAGCTAAATGTAAATTAAACAATATAAGTATAAATGAAGACCTTTGTAATATTGAATCCTTTTGAGGGAATTTCATTTTCTATAAGACCTCCCATCTATCTATAGTCCTTATTATTAAAAGAAATGATCTTTCATCCAAGAATATTAATCATTTATACCAAATAATAAATAAATAAATATTAATAAATTAATTAGCTTAATAATAAACAACAATTCTGTGATGTCATAAGTGAATGAATTTAACATGAAGAACAATAAAATCTTACCTTTATATTAAGCTTAATTATTAACCTGGTCAAGACACTGCATAAGAAAAATCTAAATTTTATTAAATAATAAAAATATTTAACCCAATAATCTTTCACCATTTTTCAAATGATTTTCCAAAATGGATTATCCAAAGTAAGCAGGTTTTAAAAGGCAAAGGAAATAAAATAAAATATTTATAGATGTTGATATGCAAAAATAATATGATATATTTACAATTTATGGTATTGTTCTATTTATTCATTTTCCAAAATTTAAATAACAATGTTCATTAAGAATAAAGTTGTTTTATTTCCATTAATTAATCATTGGAGAAGTCATAAGTATACTCCCTTGTTTCATAAATATTCCTCTTACATGACATTGACATCCTTTTCGTAAATTATGTTGCTGTAAACCAAAGTTGGATATTGAATTATATAGATGATATATATATATATTTTAGGCATTTCAGTAAGATTGAATAATTACACTGCTTTATGTTAGAACAATAGCATTTAACCCTATGGCAAAATGTGTTTACTCATGATGCATTTTCTATAACTTAAAATCTTAAAATAAATTTATTTAGATATATAAATATGCTTGATGATATTTGTCTTCCTTGGAATTCAAGTTTAGAACAATATGATATTAGAATTCTCTGCTAATGAAGATTTTATAAATAAGAAAAATTCATCCAAACTATTGATCCATCTTTCTGATATGTTTAATATTCGAACACAGCAAAATAAATATGCATAGTGTCTAATTAATTAGTAAAATATGGGACTGATTTGGAAATTAGTTGATTTAGCTTTTATAGTGTAATCGACTTCCGGTAATTAGCATGTGTTAAATTACTATTTCATTTCATGATTTTGTATGTGATTATTGTTGAATGCATCATAATTAATAATTGTGTAATTGAGTTCTAATTCTATTTCCTTCACATTTAGTTGCTAGGATATGACTTGACCTTAGGTTATCTCTATGTTTTTTTATCTTGATTAATGATATTAGTTAACTTAATGATTATTTGATACATATATATAAATGATTGAAATCTAATTATTTTAATATTTGATTTCATTAAAATAACTAGTTCTTTGATTTGACTTTTGTTATTAAAATTTTATAATCTAACTTATTATATACATGTGCATGCATACATATTTACTGTTTATTAATTAAAAATATATTTTTAAGTTTATGGTTTGATATTGCTCATAAACAAGTGAGCTTAATAAGATTGTAAGTTACTCTTACAACAATATAAATATATCTATTTGTGGCTAACTTAAAAATACATTTACATATTTATTCCTAAATATAACAAGTCAATTATGCCCAAAACAGAACTATAGGCTTTAAATAAATGTGACAAGTGAACAAGAGAGAGATTGTACTATTTATAACATTTATGAAACTACATCTTTATCCCCATTTAGCAAAGGCAATTGGCCCCCCAAAACTCATCATTAAGTAAGAATATTGTATGCAGAATAAGTATTTATAATGATTGCCTATGGGAAAAAATTGGCTGGTTACTCTAGCTAAACCATTACACAATAAGTTGAAAATATTACATTAAAAAATAACTTATCAAGTATATTTAAAAATTAAAAAAACTCTTAATGTACATTATATGTTTGTGTAATCTGTGCTGTGTGTATTATGCAGGCATTCATTTAAAATATGTATTTTTGTATGTATAATAATGTAATTTAAATTTATGTAAAAAGAAAAAAAACACTTGGCTTAAAGTTGTTACTTCCTCTGATCCATTCACTAAACATCATTATCCAGTTTGATTTCCAAGCTCAATGATTTTATTGATTTTTTCGTGGTCATGTTAATTGCTAGATAACTTGAAAGAGAATCTATATAAAAATGTTTAATATTGCTAGAAAAAAATGCACGTTTTCTCTGTCCAAAAAGTACAGCAAAATAGACCAAGAAAGTGAAATTAAACTAGCACCTAACAATTTTTTTGTATTCTTCTGCACAACTGGTTTTCAATAAGCTGGAAAAAATTCATACTGAAGTTTAATTTTTTTAAAATTTGTACTATAGCATTATACTATATTGTTTACATGAAATTATTAAAATTAAAAAAAAACAAAGGTTTAATAACCAATCATTTCATTGACCATAAAGTTTTGTTATTTGTCATTAGTGTAATAACAGCCAAATAAACATACGATACATTACAAAAACTTAATCACAATCAACTTAAAAAAATCAGCGTATTGGAAAAAAAAAATGCGTTCTGAGTTTGCATATTGTAATCAATATTTAATGTTTTTGTTACAATATGTAGTGTGCTGATCTAAATAAACAAATTCGATAGATTTAGCAGGTTTTTTTTGGGCATGACATTTATCAATTGAGGTAGCAATGTTTTTGTAATGATTTAGCAATTTGTCGAATAGCGCAATATGTTTTGGTGGCAGAGTTACGATTACTTAAGTAAAAATTAAAGTCATTAATCTTATTCACTTTATTTGTATTGCATTTTTACATACACAAATTAATATTAATAGCTGAAATCGTCCTCACATTTTTTTGCAAAAATGCAATTCAAATATGGATAACAGTTTCAATCTGATAGAAATTAGTATTGGAAAGATGTTAGTCCAAAATTGATTGTCTGAAATTTTAGCTAATATTTATACTATACACGATTTAAAACAATATTGATAGTACATATGACCAAAAATTATTTTTAGTTTTATGCCGAATGAAATTAATATTTTTTTTTTACAGTATTGCATTTTTTTTTCTTTTTTACATGTGCAATAATATCACCATTGCTTCGGATATCTGAAAAGAATTACAAGATGATTTAAAATCAAGGAAGCAGAGTAATTGTTATTTTTAATGTACATTTAGTAATTTTTGATATTAAATGTATAAATCTGAAACAGTTTTACTCTCTTTGCCCCCCCCCCCCTTACTGAAAATATTTTAGATTAGCGATGATAGCAGTTTCGGTTTGACAGAAAAATTTTAATTTAAAAATAATTGACTGAATATTTTAGCTAATATACATATTAATACACTGTACACACTGTACAGGCTTACATACACCTGTACATATATAATGTAATATATAAGGGATTCAAACTCAGACTTTTACATGACTCTCAACTCTCTATCCCATCTCATATTGCTGACCCACCTGATCATACACATGAAGAAAAGATAAATAATCACCAATATACGTATTTCATGCTAAACCAGCAATCATCAGTTGGTCCAGATTACTATCTGCACACATATATACAATCAGTGCTCAGCTTTATATTAAGATAGCCAATCATCATACTTTAATGGACAGGCTTCAAACTACTCCAACCCACAACTCTTCAGCCATCCATTTCATTGAAAATCTGATGATGGAACATTCAAAGCTCACGTTAGTGTCAAGGTTGTCATCCTAGCGATGTTGACCATTGAATATTGTAAATTTTTAATTTCATACTGAATAAATTTGCTATTTTCCTAATACTGTGTTGATTTATATTTATTAATTGAATGAATCTTTTTATTCTTTTGCTTTTGTAATCATTAACAATGAAAATCTTTATGGTGCATATGTTATTAATGAAATATTAATTGTCTCATAAAAATAAAATACTGTACATTCATTAATCATATTTTAAGCTTATAATTAAAATATTGAATGCAGCACTATAATATTATAGATATAATAAACATCTACATACTATATTGTATGTTGTGAATAAATTATGCATTGTATAATTTCAGCATGAAACTCACTATTTTGCTTTTGGATGCCAAAAAAATTATAATTTTTTTTTTTACAATCGTTATAGTGAATAATCGATTGTAAATAAAAATAGTGGGTACAAATTGATGATGATCACTACTGTGAATCCCCAAGGCCAAGGACTAAGTGGGATAAAGATATATTATTAAATCTTACAAACTTTTAAACATATTGCTATATTTAAAAAACATAAATGTAATTACTATAAACATCTAAAAATAAGACAATCTTATTTGGTAAAAACTCATCCACACATACAAGTAAATACATATCAATGATATTGCATTTCAGAAATATAATTGTAAATAATGATAAGATTAAGTGTTACATTGATTGTTTTATACTTTTATCCATTGTGCAATATTCTTTTTCTTCTTCTT
Organism: Epiperipatus broadwayi; assembly: GCA_028023455.1. Classification (NCBI taxonomy): domain Eukaryota; kingdom Metazoa; phylum Onychophora; class Udeonychophora; order Euonychophora; family Peripatidae; genus Epiperipatus; species Epiperipatus broadwayi. The sequence continues at coordinate 4,979,075 of JAQFVV010000062.1, forward strand.
CATCATCTTCTTCTTCTTGTTCTTCTTCTTGTTCTTGTTCTTCTTCTTCTTCTTCTTCTTCTTCTTCTTCTTTTTCTTCTTCTTCTTCTTCTTCTTCTTCTTCTTCTTCTTCTTCTTCTTCTTATTATTATTATTATTATTATTATTATTATTATTATTATTATTATTATTATTATTATTATTATTATTATTATTATTATTATTATTATTATTATTATTATTATTATTATTATTATTATTATTATTATTATTATTATTATTATATTTCAACAATATACTTTATTGCACAATAAGTAGATTACATATGGTATCACCAGAAAAAGTACACTGATAAAATAGATTTACAGATTGTACATGAGTTCATTTGTATATTTACAATCAAATGAATAGTCTTTGTTCTTAATTTTTTGCCATCTGAAGCTTTGTTATAGCCTTGATCTTTGCTTGATCAGGGACCAAGTGGCTGCATATATGTCTGGGGGTGTGATCAATTTGTCCCTACTTTGTATCTGCATTAACTTGTTTTGAAATGTTGAAGGGTGTCGTCTAGTGTTTTTTCCAATTAGAAATTTGCACCTGATGCATTCACAGAGTATACAGTAGAAATGTTGCTGCTCTAATAGTGGGTATTGATTTGCCCTTATAAGCATCCATTAATTGTTCAATCCTGGTATTGTTTTTCCTGTATATACATATTATGTCTCTTATTTGATTTAGTCCTCTACAGTGGTCCATTATGTGCTTCCATGTTTCTTCTGTTTCATGACATAATCTACAGAAAGGATCAATAGATATGTACATCCTTCTGTGGAATAGAAAATTGGTAGTTGGTAGTGCATCTAGGTTCATTTTCAGGACAAAATCAAAAAAACTTTGGTTCCAATTTCCATTTTTTATATTCTTTAATCATTTGTTTATTGGTTATTCCTATTATTGGTGTTGTGTTATTGTCTCCATTGCTGTTTGTGTATATAAGATTGTATATTTCCCAGTATTTGTATTTCTGTATGTATTGATCTGGGATTTTTTTTTCTATTTTACATTAATATATCATTAATTCAATATATGAACCCTTGGGGGGTGGTCTGTCTGTAGGGGTTATTTGTAGTAGAGGTTTCATTTTGGGAAATTGATTTATTGTTGTTGTTATTATATTTCTAAGTTTTTGCATGTGAAAGATGGTGATATTGTGTAGGCCCAGTACACCTATATCTGTTGGTTTTCTAAGTTTTTTTTATGGAAATTGCCACTGTTTTTCTGGATCAAATGACTTGATTACACATTGAGTTTATCTTGGATTTGAATGCCTTGAAAAAAGAAATTATTGGCATATAATATGCTATCTTAGTTGTGATTAATCTATTAATCAAATGCATTTTTGAATGTAATGATATATTATTATTATTATCATCATCATCACATCATCATCATCATCATCATCATCATCATTATTATTATTATTATAATATACAACTGAACAATAAAAATAAATAAATAATATCCTTTTTTTCTTCCATGATAATCAATGGCAGTCTATTAATAAGTCTACACAAGATTTAATACAAGAAAGACCTTAAATGTCTAAAAATCTCTTTTTATTAAAGTCGTTATAACTATTGAAATCAAGTTTTTTAAAAAATAAATGCAATCATCTATCTCATTTAAGAAGTATCTTTTCATCTTATTGCTATTTACTGAGTTATTTGTTGTTTAAAGTTTGAAATGAAATAATTGACTTCGTATTTTTCTTGAAGCTTGGATTCTTTTTATACATTTTATCAGATGTAAAGACACTTAGATAGCCAGTGCAATGGACATAATTTTTTACTCCTGCATTGTTTTTTCTTTTAGCATAATTTAATAATAAGATAAGTCTTTTTTTATTTTATAAAAACTAGAATGTATTGCAGGATAAAATAAAAACTAAAGATATTTCCAAGAAAATGAAGATATATTTATTGATTTTTTTTACTTGTGTCATTATTGAAATTCAGCAGTAAAATAAGGTAGTCTAGGAGATTTTTTAATACCTTTTGCATCATTGTCCTTTCCATTAAAAATGCTTGATATGTTCTTTTCCAGCATGGACATTCTAAACATTTTCCATAATATTGTTTACACTATTTTAAAATAAAACAAATATTTTTTATATAAGTTATATTTACTTATTTTTTATATTTTTAAAATAAACTTCTTTCATTTTCTCTTCTCTCAATAAATTAATACAGTATTATTATTTTTAAATGCTTTTATTGAGGTTGTTTGTTGGTAGATTTGTTAGTAAACTTTTTAACTTTTTTATCTTATTCGTTATTACGAGGGCTTAAAGGGCTCCAGAAATTTCAAATTATAAACATTCAGGTTGAGGTTAAGATTAATGGAAATCTACGCAGGCGATGCATGAACTTTTTAGACCTTCTTTTCCATCTTTGCCTGCAGATTCTGAAAAGGTAAATTTTATTTTTTTATGATAAAAATAAAAATTTTATGATAATTTTTGTGATTAAGTAGATTGATTTTTTTTGTCTTTCTCTCATTTTTTTGTTAGTTACTGGAGAACAGTTCAGCCTAAAAAATATAATGGTAAAAAGTTTTACTTTTTCCATTGTATTTTGAAAAAAATGTTATTAAGGCCTATTGATATTTTTATTTTTCTATATTTTTTAATTATTACTTTATTATATATTTTTTAATTATTGTTTTATATATATATTTGATAAAAAAATTACTACTGACACTAACATAAAAAAAAGAAAGATCGTGATTGTCTGCATTTTTTTCTATAATGTGAGGTTATTAATTGAATTAATTGATATAAGACAAAAAAAAAAAGCAAACCAATATATTTTGAAAATATAATGACCTGATTTATATGTTTCTATAATTTCTTGTCTGCATTTTAATAATAGTAAGAATGCACAAATGCTGAACGTAACAGTTTTGACAGTATATATGTATAAACTACAAATGTATGTCCATCAAGCTTAACTCTATGATGAATTTAGTATTTTATTCACATTTTATTTTATTATTTTGTATATAGTGAAGCAATCGAATCTGATTTTGATCCTAGCTTCATGACATCTAGCTATAAGCCCACTTCAAACTCTAGTACTAACCTTAAATTTCCAATGCAATGGGGCTTTATACCTTCAATCCACGCTGATTTCCATAAAGAAAAACTTACTTCATAAATGCGTGTTAAAATTAATTCATTTAAGGTTTAAATTGATCAATTCTATTAATAAATTCATGATAGAATTATTCATCAATTTATACATATTATAACTGCATGGATTGTGCGTATATATTTGTAAATATTTAAATATATATAATTGTTCGAAAGTATCATTGCATCAGGAATGTTTATTTCACTTTTAAATAATTTGTTAAATTTTTAATGATTAAAAGCTACATTCTTTCGATAAGCTTTCAGATTTTCCCTTTCCAAAACAATGGTTAAAGTTTTATTAATTAGAAAAAAAGATAAGTATTTTAAAATGTAAGGATTTCCTAATTAAAATCATTTTCTGATTTTAAGAATTCATTTTCTAATTAGAAAATGAATTCAAGCTAATGAGTTTGAAAGCCTTATCGAAGGAATGTATCTAACAACAACCAGTAAATTTTGTAACATTGATAAGGAAAGAAGCGCTAGCCCGAAGGCATCAAATACAATATATATAGCTCTGAAAAGTTTGGAGAAGGAGAAGCCATCTTTGTTGTAGAGAAGTGCAGTAAACTATATGCATTTTAAATCATGAATTCAAATAGTGTTCCTATCATGGTAAGGGGCTAAACATCAGGAATCTGGCTATTGTTCCTGAAGTCCCCTAAAAATTTTCACTGAAGCTGCTGAATCTTTTCCGGACCAATCATACTGCTAAAATCATGAAAATTCATTAAAATACTTTTCAAGTAATCGACCAAATGCATGCCTACGTTTTCCTCACCGGGACATGTTAACTAAGGGAACCAGCCCTGGAAGAAATGGGTAATCTATTTCCATAGTGAACCTTAAACTTTCTGGCCAGTTTCCAAACTTTACTTTACTCTCCCTTTAAGAGCTTTTTTCATTCTTAGTGTAATAATCTCTGTGTAACACCTTTTATTTATGCTAGTTTAAATTAGTAATTCTCTCAATCTCTAGTCTTTAAATTTAACTTTCCTTCATTACTATGGTGGTTTATTTACTATACTATATATATATTGTGTGATTTATTAATGTCGTTTATTTTTAATTATATGCCAATAATCTTTCGACTCGATAAACTCCTTAGTTCTATTTGCCTTACACAGAAAATATAATATTAAATCTGATAATATTTCTCATCCATTAGAACTAGATTTATACAGTTCTATCAATCATCGAGTCAAAAGAAATTATTAAATGTTTGTTACTTTTATAATTGGCTAATAATAAATTATTAGCCCCATTTCTAATCTATGCCCCAGCTATTTTCTCGTGTTTACCAATATGTATTCATTCATATATATATAATGTTAAAATATATATATATGAATGTTTACCAATATGTATTCATTCATATATATATAATGTTAAAATATTTTTGCAAAAGGGCCGATAAAGGAATCAAATATATTCTAATTCAAATTTCAGTTACTTGCTATTTAGATTCTGGAAGGGTACCATGTTTGGGGCATAATTCATATAATTTTATAATGCTTTAAAATAGTTTTAGTTAAAAGCTCGTTTGACTTTAATTAATTTGATCAAGTCATCATGTAGAGCATTCTATAGTTGGGTTTTAATTTCAAACAGTGACTATCAAGTCATCATCTTCAACGTTGCTGGCGTAGGGCTATTGTTCGTTTTGCAGGCTTGTCAGTGGTGATATTACTGATATTTTAAACTAAAGAGGAAGAAAGCACTTCCTCCCCTGCTCATGTCATATTTGGAACACCAAAGGTTCGTAGTTATGTGGCTGGTTTTCTCGTGTTCCACATCTACTTAAAGGGCATAAGACTTGTCACATACAAGCTGCCATACTACTTTTAAAGCACTGACCAGCTATTATCTTTCATGTTTGTTTTACAGCTCATAATTCATCAGCACCATTGCCTCTCTGTTCCGGTAAAGCCCGCTCTGATGCTCATAATTCATGACGAAGTATTTTTGTCGAACAAATTCTCAGTTATATCTCGAATTAAATAAGTTTTCTAATAAAGGTTAAAGTTATGCCCTAAATGCGTATCTTACTCTTCATGAATGAATTTGTGAATGTGAAAATAAATCTCACATTCTGTCATAATAAAAATAGAGTAATAATTTCCTTTACAACTGAATACCTTTATCTGCCTTTAATTTCTTGTTGGGGGCATAGACAGATAGACTTTCAAATATTGCATCATACTCATTGGCATATAATAAGGACTGCCACTCTTATTATAATTATAAATTTTGTTTAAGGACTAGAATTAATTAATATAATCATGATATAAAATTCAAACAAAACAAATTATTATTATTAAATATTTTTTAAACACACTTGGTTTCTTAGTTCTTAATTCTTTTATAATTATTTTAATGTTAATGCTCACTGTCTGTGTTGGCAACCCAAACATATACATATGATTCGATTTAAAAAATATCTTAAGTTAATTAATTATCTGATATTAGTGTCAGTTTAGGGGTCTCTAATCCTCAACCATTGAGCTAGTTTATTGGCACATAGCACTGTGCTGTCGATCTAGATTTCTACTAATCTGAGCTGGTGAGTTGGGTTTGAATTCAGTTTGAACCAACTGTGTTGAATCCGACTTACAGTTTGGGTGGTGGACGTTTTTTGACTGGTACAATAGTGTCTATTTTAGTAGTACTTTTTAATACATTACAAAGACTGTTTTGAAGTTCTTTATTATAATATTCAAATTATACTAATTATTGATCAATATTAACTACTTGTTATAAGGGATGTTATTAGGGATGTCTTATACATTGCAAACCCCTGTATGGAAAGGCATTTTGAAGGACTACTGAAAAAAATGAAAGATACTAATGCCTTTATTCTATGAAGTTTTCAAGTGATGGATTACCTTAGGTAAGTGTTATTGTATACCAAATTTTTAAAAATTTTATGATGATTCCAATTAACTTATTACCAAAGTAGTTTGAAGTTGTGTGCATGATGATTTTGAATTTATAAAATAATATGAAAATATATTATTAGAAATATTAACTTTTATTCTATTTTTTATTACTTTAAATATCAATAACTATATTTTTTTCAACTTAATTACATTGTTTGGTGTTTTATGTTTCAAAAAATACATATTATGTCATTTTTGAGTAATATAAATTTAATTCATGATAAAATTTGTGGATTAACATAATTTTTTAAATATTCAATTTGTCCACTTTAGCAGTCAATAAGTTAAGTTAGAATAACATTTTAAAATTGAAGTTTAATATATCTACATTCAATAAAATTGCATGAAGTTCAGTATACAACTAATTATCACCAGACTAATTCAATTGTGATACTCTTTTCAGTTAGGCCATCTAGTTACTTAGATATAGAACAAAGGTGGGAAATTTTTGAAAATATTCAATATTTTCCCCACATCAAACATAAAAATTCTTTTTTGAACTTTCATTTGTTTTAAATAGGGCTCCTAAGAGGATAGTATAGATTTTTTCTTTCAATTTAATAATATTTTTATAACATTTTAAAATCAATATTTAATAGTTTTAAATTCAAGATAATTTGTTGAAATTTTGTACATAAAAAATATCTAATGTAAGTGAAAGGGTACATGAATATTTTAAAATGGTGACTTAGTTTATTAGATAGGGAAGAGTGGGGAGAATGTTTCAAATAGTTCTCATGAGTTTTTTATGTTGCAATTGTAAGCTTTATTTAATTAATAAGAAAGTTATTTATAATATAGTTTTGTCAAACTTTTTTTTTTAAAAAAATTTTTTTCAAATAAAAAAATGTCAACAATCTTAAGTAGAATAATTACTGATTTTATTAGACATATATAATTATGTACACATATAAATGTGATATATAAAAAGAATATGAACTTACTGCAGAAATATTTAGTGATATTCAATATATGTGTGAAATTGATTTAAAGTAAAATTATACATATTAAGTGAAGTTACTTTACAACATAAATTAAAAAGCTTTTTTTTTTTAAATAAAAATTTCCAATCAAAGCAAAAATGTCAAACACTTTTTACTTAAAAGAATATTTCATAATTTTAATCACTTATATACACCTATATTATTATATTCACATACTAAATATGATATGTATAAGAATTATACATTTTAACTTACAGCAGAATTATCTAATGATATATATCAACTATAAATGTCCAGTCAATTTAAAGTACAGTATAGTTTTACATTTTTATTTACTGTGCTAATACTAAAAACTTAAAATAGTAGAGATAAAAATTTTTTAAATATTAAATGCTTTTATTAACATGCATTAAAAATTGTTTCTTCAATCACAATTGGCGTTTTTAGATTTAAATTGAAATAAAAGCATGGGGGAGGGGTGGTGGTTCAGAAATCCCTATTTTTTATAACAAAAGATTGACTTAATTAATTTCTGGATACCCCCTTCCCCAAGCTTTTATTTCAAATTAAATTTAAAAATTCCAATTGTAGTTGAAGAAATAATTTATTTTCTTTTTAGTGTAGTCAATAAAAGCATTTAAAATATTTTTTTACCTCTGCTATTAAATAATGTTATTTATTTAAAATAAAGTAAATATCCACACATAATGGTTTTGTTATTATGATTTCAATATAATCAAACCTATCATTTTAAATGTAAGTCTTTAAATTCTATTGTTTAAAGTAACTATAATAACTGCATATAATATAATTCATAGAGATAAGACTTTCTACAAACATATTAATTTTAAAATAAGCTAAATAAATTTTTAGTCTACCATATTTCATTATAGGTTACCTTCATCCATTGCTAAATTATATATATATATTGTGAATTACTTTATTACATATAGATCATTTAATCTTTTTTACAAAATTAAAATAAAAAAAAATTAAATAATTTTTTTACTTTGTTAAATAAAAACCAATCTCTTTGATCAATAAAAAAAAAAATAATTGGACTAATTAATATTTATACTCTCTGCCTTAATTAGTTTTATATATAATGATAACCAATAGGAAAATGATTTTATTTTCTTGTTACAATTAAAGATAGGAGGGTGTATTATTTACTATAACAACATTGCTATTTAAAATGATTGTGTTTAACATTATACATATTGCAACAGTCAGGTTCAAGCCCATTACATTGTACATTTTAGGTTAACTACCAAACCTATCTGTGCTAAATTCAAACCCTAATTAAAAGGTTCATTTAATAAATAAATGTATAAACCATACTATAACATCTGGGTGTGCAGCATTATATATGCACATATGAATAAATGCTATACATACATAGGCTAGTAAATAATACAGTAAATATAATGGTTTAAATTATATATTTTGTAAAGAAATGATTTATGTTGTAATTTTAAATAGTAGAAATGTCAATTTATTAATTTTATTAAATATAAATTTGTATGTGGATATATGATTCACCTTATATAATAATATACATAGAGTGGCATGATTTAATTTTGTTAAAGAGTAAAAAGCTTTTAGTTAAAAATAAAAAGTTATTGTAAATTTGCATTAAGACCACTGCACTTGTGGTCAAATCAAAGTTTAAAAGTTGAAAATTGCTATAGGCAAATTTGTTCGTGACAAAAAGTATTCATTAAAACTACTGCAGTAGCACAATTTGACATCTAGATGAGGATTTGAGATGCCATGGAAGCCTAAACAAAGTATTTTGATCAAATTGGGAAATCTTACAATTTGGTGTGATATTTCAGAGTTTATGGATTTCCAGGTGAAACAAGTTCTTTTTTAGTTAAGTACTTTGAAATAAAAGTATAAATAGGGTATATTTTGAACTTGATATGGGAAGTCATTAACTTTAGAAGAGCATTGCTATACCTAATCTATATCAGATTGATCTTTGAAAGATCTGAGTTAAGAAAGGCAATGGCTGCTTCTAAAATCCATGGGAAGAATGATGGGACCATTACCAGCAATGCTTCAACCACCGGAGCTGCCATAAGAAACTGTCCAGCAACAGCCGCTCAAAAAGACCACGATACCTGAAAGCCAATACCTGCTTATCCACCCAGCAAGTAAATGGTAATGCCAATCTATAACTGCAGAGCTCTGTATTAACAAACTATTTCTAAATCCAAAATTTCTACTTAAAAGTTTAAAGCTAGCAAACAATAATCTAATGTAATTTTTTAAATCTATAAATGTTTCATTATAAATTCTCATTAAAGTAAATATTATATCATTTGTATAACTTGCCTATATTTTTACAAATAACTAAATGTAATCTATGATAATTTCTTTGTCTATCACTGCAGTTGTGCCTATAATATTTCTTTATTGTTATTTTTGTTATTTATATGCCAATGCTTCAAAGCAGTGAGCATTTAAATGTAATAAATATTCAGAGATATAATTGCAAATATCTTCCCATAACTATTTTCTTAATGACATTCTCCATGATTGCTGGTTCGAATTCCTATAAAATTTAATTTAAAATGTATTGTAGCTTACTATTAAATTCCCTTTTTATTGAGATTTTTGAATAAAGTAATGTACTAGTCTTAGTAATATGAAAGTATATTCAGTAATTATTTGGCCAGTCAATCAAATATACTTTCCCCTCCCCTGTAATAATTTCTATGGATAGATTGAAACCTATAAACCAGAGTTTTATTAAATTTTCTTTGTCCCTCTAATGTCACTTGATTATATAGTGTTGTTTGAATTGGCTCATAATAGTAATACTGGCCAGGCTATTGCCCCTGTATCTATGTAATAATAATTCATATTATCCTTTCACTTGGTGGATTAGATGTATTACAATTCATGTTCAATATTTAATGTTTTGTTGCATCTTCTCCTTAAGATGAAACCTTGGAAAAGACCATCACATCTTATCTTCTTTTGGGGCACACACTAGTAGGACCTGATATATAATTCCAGGCATTTGTGTTAGCCACCATGACCTCAGCAGCATGATGCTCTGTCCCAGGGTACCAGTGTTGGTCACGAAAACCCTTAACTCTAAACTATGTGCAGGTCACTCTGTTACTGTAATTTGCCAATGCTGTAGCATGTTGGTGATCTTGTATAGGCAATTCTGAGTCCCATAATTTAATTATTCAGTATTAAACTGAAATTTATATCTTTGGTTTCTGGGTTCAATCTTAACCATGAGCTGATTTATATGCTCATAATTTATTAAATTAATAATGCTACAATAAATATTTTGTCTAAGACTGATGCAGTATTTTGCAATAGTAGCCACCACTTTCAATAGGAATTGACATAATCTTATTTAGACAATGCTTAGGGATTCTTTAAATGTATCTATTTATATTAATAATTAAAAATTTAATGAGGAGACATGCTAAATCCTAATGTTAAGAAGCTTGTGTGCTTTTTCCACATTAATTTATGTTCTATTTATTTAATAAATATATGTTAAGTTTATTCTGGTTTTTTGTGATTTCTGGTTTCCATTTCAATAATGCAATCTTAGTTAATAATATATATGTGATATAACTACATATGCATTAATTACCATTTATAAATGTTATCTTTGATTTCATGCTGGTAGGAATTAATGCTGGCCACAAAAGATGGGTATACTATATGTAACTTCAAATGTGGTCATTTGTAGGGTCTTGAGACATGGAGTACTGGCAAACAAGTTGTAGTGTGGTGGAATTCGGGATGTCTCACTCTTAGTCTAGTCAGCTTTGGTATTTTGTTGGGATTCTAGATTGTTACGTGAATTGACAAAACTTGACAGTTACAATATCTATATATATATATAGTACCCTCATTTCGAGGAAATATGTAATAATAATAAGATGGTCTAGCTCAGATAAATAATTATACTCATCTAAATGTATCTAATCCATAATAAATATATTCTCCAATACTGTAGGTTATTAAACTAGCTCTAATTAATAAATAATAATATGGTTCAGTTCCATAAATTAAATAAATAAATATCTAATAAAAATCATGAGACTATGAAATGAGTTTACAAGAGGCAAGATGAATACATTGATCCAATATCCCATAGGATATTATCTCAATGGCATAAGAATACTATCCTCCCTCTTATTATCTTAACACTAAATCTATAGCATTCCTACGGCTTCAATAATTACTTAATTAATTAAAATTATCCCAATAAAACAATTTTCATCTCTTTATCTAAATAATCTAACTCAAATAATCTCAGGTTCTTTTAAAATAATTCTAGGCAATTATAATTTCTGTAATTAAGCATGATAAAAGATTTAATATCATTCTCAAATACATCTGACTACTACTACTACTACTACTACTACTACTACTACTACTACTACTACTACTACTACTACTACTACTACTACTACTACTACTACTACTACTACTACTACTACTACTACTACTACTACTACTACTACTACTACTACTACTACTACTACTACTACTACTACTACTACTACTACTACTACTACTACTACTACTACTACTACTACTACTACTACTACTACTACTACTACTACTACTACTACTACTACTACTACTACTACTACTACTACTACTACTACTACTACTACTACTACTACTACTACTACTACTACTACTACTACTACTACTACTACTACTACTACTACTACTACTACTACTACTACTACTACTACTACTACTACTACTACTACTACTACTACTACTACTACTACTACTACTACTACTACTACTACTACTAATAATAATAATAATAATAATAATAATAATAATAATAATCTTCAATGTATAATTTAATCTTATCTATTTTCTCATTATAACACTAATCATGTGTAATAATAATAAATAATATGATATAATCTTTTATCATTCATATGGCATCTTAAATAAATATGTGGTATAATCTTATAATCTGAGAATATGTGGCAACCGATAATATTATAATTCTATGTAAATATCTTATAGTTATTCTATGACCATAATAATAATATGACAAATGAAGTTTCTTGAAGAAATCATATCAAGAAAATATTATAACTCTTAAATAATCTTATTTATGTGGTGCAAATATCATATTTCAATTCAAGTCATCTGTGATTATGTATCTGTGATGTGGAAAAATTGAGTCAACACCAAGATTTATAAAACAAGTTTAACAAATTTTATTAATAACATCAACAATAAATTTATGTACATTATTTACATTACTAATGAACTTTATATAATCACATTTCTGTACTTTTCCAAAAAAAATAAATTATAAAAAAAAAAGAGATACGGAACATTTTTTTAAAAAAATATCTCGTATTAAAATATTATTATAATGTATCTCTGTTACATGTACATTAATTTGGTAAACGCAAGATACAAAATGAAAATTAGCCAGTTTAATATTCATAAATATATAAATTCACCATTCCTTTTCTTTTTAAAACTTGTTTTTGTTCCAACTATAATTTTCTTTCTCCTTCCAATACTATCTTGATAGGGAAGGAGGAAACTTGACAATGACTACAGAATGTAGTTGAAACGTTGTATTGGAAGGAGAAAGAAAATTATAGTTGGAATAAAAACAAGTTTTAAAAAGAAAAGGAATGGTGAATTTATATATTTATTATCATGGAGCTATAATTTAAAAAGAAAAAGAAGTGAAAAGATGTGTATATAATTATATTTAATATTCATCTATTAACTTGTACTTATTAGTTCTTTTAAAACAATTTAACATATCATGTAGTCATTCCCAACTTAATAATAACATGAATAAATTCAATTAACAACATAGCGGTCTAATTATACTACTGATCGAATATTAATTTAATATCAGATAAAATGTATGTGTTGGTGTATATCGTTGCTACAGAATAACATTTACAAAACCTATAACTATCTGTATCATTTCAACACGATTGGGTTTTATCATATTACTTGTCAAAAAATATGCATTATATGTAAGTTTTAAAATACTTAACAGTTATTCAATATTTTCATAAACCAACTTTAATTATCACTTACACATCTTTATAAAAAATAATCAATTTCAAATATGAAAAGTTTTATGATTCTTTTCCTGATAAACTATATTCTTATAATCTTTGTATTCATCTCTATCTTCACTCCAAGTAAGACAACCTATCTTATTCTTTTTAATACGATCCACACCTCCAAAATTATTTATCATTTCCTATTTTAAATACCACCATATACGATGTAATACTAGAAATTTTGATAGCGAACAGATGCGTAGGCATATAAAACAAATTAGAGTCTAAACTTACTAGTACCTCTATTATAATAATCATGGTAACAGTATATAAGAAATGAGGTATGAATTATCTGTCTAATAACCTCCACTACAAAATACAATGTCCAGGCTATTTATTCAGCTCTATGGAACATTTAACTTCAACACCAAGAAAATACTGCCATGGAAAATATATGAGTTACAAGGTAAAGTCATTTATATTTGCATAATCATTATCATCGATTATCCTTGTTCCCATATTAATACATCCTACATAAAACATCATCTTGGTTTTATTTAACTTATTTCCAAGTCACTATCCTTATAACTGCTTTAAAGATTTACCACTCTACCCCGCTAAAATTCTTACACATCTTTACAACAATAAATAAATTCGCATACAAGTAACAACCTAATTGCTCAATAAAAATTACTTTATTTCTTTAATAACTCTTGAACTAAGATATAATAATCAGTATCGATTTAATAATTCAACACTTCAAGCACTTAAAATAAGTATTAAGTTCAATCATGATAGAATCATACAATTATATTCCCATTACATTAGAATATATTTATAATATAAGATAAAAGTATGCATATTTTTTTAAAAAATAAATAAACTCCTATAAGCTCTGTGTATGCATCATGTGTTTATACATTCTTACACATCCACACAAAAAATGACAATACTTTGACCATCTAAAATAAAAAAAACATCATAAAATCATTAATATTTTTATAATTATTACCATAAGTGATATCTTCCCTGGTTAATCACTTAATTGATGTTTTTGGTCCATGAACTAAATAACAAAACTTGCATAGTATACTATCCATTCAATACTATTACACTTAAAATATTTAAATTCTTTTGAAAAATTATTAAATATTTTTTTACAAGAATCTAAGCATTATGTTAGTAAGTAGTTTAATATTTTTATGTTCCTTTCCTATCTCTAATCCATGAATTAGCATTAACACTAAGATTAGTAAAAAATAATTCAAAAGCATATTTACAAAAACAAAACTTCGTCCATAAAGTTCATTAAAGAAAAATGTTTTTTTTTCCTCTCGGTGTTTCAACTTCCCAGCGCTTGTTGATAAAACTTCTACTGATGCCAAAATCACGCGTGCTCTGTTGGTTCCACTTTTAAAACAAAATGAATGACAACTTTAAAAAATAAAATAAAATAAAGTAAGTCAACTTTTAAAATATCTGGATTGATTCATAAATAACCATGGATTTGCTTTTAAAAGTTTATAAAATAATAGTTCATGGTTCCCATTATTCAACAAAAAATATTTATTGAAAGTATTTTTCGATATCATATAATAAAATAATTTCAAAGTTCTGCTACTTTCATTCAAATCCCATGACGGTTTATAGTCTCTTTGGTATGGTAACACTAATTCAGTGTTTCTCAACACTTACTATGTATTTACATATTTCCATAACTAATTTTTTAACATCTTTTGTATGACCAGCATACATAAATTAATAATAGAATAATTTTGTTACTTATTTTAAAGATTCCTTTCAATAAGATGTGAAACATTTCGATAACGGTCTTGGTTTTTTTACACTTTTAAAATTATCATACCATTGACACCTTCTTTGACACTTTATCAATACTTTTATTTTTATTATTTGTATTACACTAACAGTTTCGACTGTCCTGCAGTCATCATCAGAGCTACAATATTAAAATATATAATTATACAATTATTACACTTATCCACATATATATACATATATATATAATTAATACACAATATAAACAAAATAATAATACATTTTAATATGATCTTTATAAATAATCATTTCCCATTTTATTATCTTATCTTCTAAATAATTTTATCAATATTTTATATTAATTTATTTTATATCACTTTATTTCATTTTTTAAATATTATTTAATATAATAATTATAACTTTATCATTTATTTTACTATTTAATGCATATTATTATCATTTTCTTATATTATAAAATCAACTTCTAATCTTGTCTTATTTTTATTAAATATTTCTATCAATTAACTTTACCCACATTGCAAATTATTATTATTATTATTTTATTACAAAAAATTACTTACTTCTTGTTGATTCTATTACCAAAACCCAACTGACAAAAAAATTCAAATTTTGTATTTGTTTAACCTTCCTCTATTGTCATTTTCTTTAACTATTTTCTTTTAACCTTTTCAAATTCTAATTATTACTAACAATTGTTTATAAAATTATTGTTCTTACCCCGAAATCTCGATTAAGACTTGGTTTTATACTCTTAATCAAGATTGCTTCTTTAATTTTTCTATCCCTACTATTATTTGTGTAATTAATCATTTTTATACAATCTTTTTCAAACCTATGACCTGTTTCTAATGAATGCATTCATTAAAAACAGGTCATAGGTATGAAAAAGATTGTATAAAAATGATTAATTACACAAATAATAGTAGGGATAGAAAAATTAAAGAAGCAATCTTGATTAAGAGTATAAAACCAAGTCTTAATCGAGATTTCGCGGTAAGAACAATAATTTTATAAAAAATTGTTAGTAATAATTAGAATTTGAAAAGGTTAAAAGAAAATAGTTAAAGAAAATGACAATAGAGGGAGGTTAAACAAATACAAAATTTGAATTTTTTTGTCAGTTGGGTTTTGGTAATAGAATCAACAAGAAGTAAGTAATTTTTTGTAATAAAATAATAATAATAATTTGCAATGTGGGTAAAGTTAATTGATAGAAATATTTAATAAAAATAAGACAAGATTAGAAGTTGATTTTATAATATAAGAAAATGATAATAATATGCATTAAATAGTAAAATAAATGATAAAGTTATAATTATTATATTAAATAATATTAAAAAATGAAATAAAGTGATATAAAATAAATTAATATAAAATATTGATAAAATTATTTAGAAGATAAGATAATAAAATGGGAAATGATTATTTATAAAGATCATATTAAAATGTATTATTATTTTGTTTATATTTTGTATTAATTATATGTATATATATGTGGATAAGTGTAATAATTGTATAATTATATATTTGAATATTGTAGCTCTGATGATGACTGCAGGACAGTCGAAACTGTTAGTGTAATACAAATAATAAAAATAAAAGTATTGATAAAGTGTCAAAGAAGGTGTCAATGGTATGATATGTTATAATAGAAATCAATACATAGGAGAAGAAGAAGTAGAATATTATATTACTTTTAAAATTATTAAAATATTTTTAAAATAGATTATTAAATATTTTTTCATAAAGAAACATTTCTGCATTTCCCAAAATAAATATTTTCATCAAGTTAAAAAAGTTTTTTTTCCTAAAACTTTACTATCTTATTTCCTTAGTCTTAATTTTAAAATCAGTCCTCTGAATAAAGGCATTTTTTTCTTTTTTACTTTTAATTTCTGGAAAATCTCTTTAAACCTCCCATATGATGTCCAATTTGCTAATCTCAATAGCAAACTATAATTACTAATTAATATAAGCAAAATTGTAGGCCTAATGGAAACATAATAATTTTGACATATTTTACATAAATTTAAATTTAACGATGATCTATTCATGTTTAATGTGATGTTAGAATTAAGCTTAATAAATCAGTTGATAAGGAATTACTTAGCTTTTAGCAAGGCATTTCTATGTTATATGATCTTATAATAAAATACTGTACTTTCTTGGAAGTAGAAATTAATATAATTGACTATTAATGGTACTCTTAATCTTTAGACTGCAAACTAATAGAAGTTAAGTTGTTTAATACAGCACACTTAGTTAACAGAATGAGTAGTAGTAGTACATTGAAAATAATTGTGCACCAATTTTTATACCTGAATAAATTACTCCCTTGATTGGTTAACTAAACAATGCTCTGCTAGCTTATTTACATACCTAGCCAACAATGCAGAATCAAAATTAAAAATAAACAATGATTTATCTAATATTTATTATTTATTATATTATTTAATTCCTAGTTAATGTTCATATTTTATTTACATCTACCAAACACTTCAAAATAACTTTTAAAATCATATCGTAATATTTATTATTACCTTTAGCTTTCTTAAAACGTAGTTATTTTTCAAAACAAAACAAAAATCGAATTTTACTTATTTCATTGGTTTTTTTAAAATAATAAAAAAAAACTACTTAATATTTTATAATAACTAATTTTATTTTTATCTTGTGGTAGTCCAATATATTTTTTTAAATTTTATAATAGAATTTTAAAAGTTTTGCAACTTTACTAAAAAACTCGCAAGCATGTGTGTATCAACATCTATATGTCACATGACTTACATACAACCCAGATGAAATGCTTACAATTTAGCTGAAAAAAAATTAAATAATTCAATTTACAAATATATATATATTTTATAAAATAATAATATAACAACTTTTAAAATAATAGTTTAATATCACAAAACTGAATATTCATTTTCCACCACAATACTACTTTTAAATAAATATTTTAAATTCAATTATTAAATAAGAATTTTGATTACTCAAATATATTATTTATTTAACTTCCAGTTATTACTTTTAAAATTTACTTTAAACATTTATTTACAAGGCTTATTAATGCAGTATTTATTATGGCCAGTTTTCCCAACCATACAATATTATAATTT